>JAIFZK010000176.1:4065000-4192500 GCA_027481765.1 Tenualosa thibaudeaui | reverse complement strand
AGACAGGTGTTAAAAAGAGGTAAAGTTTAAGTTCCAGCAGGTGTAGTGTTAGTAGAGAATCTGATGGTGCAGAGCTTCTTCAGTACGTGCCCATTGTCTGCACCCCTAAGGCTTCAGTATAGGTATAATGGTGAAGAGTTCTGGCATGTCTGTTTATTTAGCTGTTCTCTTGGTGGTAGAACAAAATGAAGTGTGACTGTAATGAAAATTCAATGTGAGAATGGCTTTAATAGGGAACAGGACTAGACTCTGTTGCAACTTTTTCTGCACATAGATTTAAAGAAATTAAAAAAAGATTTTCTTTTCTGTCTTCTCTTCCCCAAGGCCCAAAAAGCTAAATGTGTTTTCACAGCTCTCTGCTTTTGATGTTTTTTTTTTCTCTTGGCTAGATATCTGCCTGTCTCGTGCCACACTTATGAGGTGCTTTCGATGAGGAATCTGCAAATGACAAACGTACGTGTAAAAAGACACTTTCGAAGCACAGCTCGTGAAAACATCTCGTCTTGCGCCAGTTTGAGACAGTCCCAGTAACAGAGGGAGAGTGTGAGAGCGTGACTAGATACACACCGCACTGGAATCAGAGATGAGAGGATGACTCAAATGGCTTACTGCTTTCCTGTGGACCCATATGTCATCAGTTTATATGAGACATGTCATCACTTTATGAGATACACATGCAAGCATGACATAGCAAAGTGCCTGTCGTGCTCTGGGCTAGCAGAGTCAATACATGGTCTCGCACACACACAGACTCACACACATGCACCTATATTTTCATGCGATTGCATAGACATATACAGTACACACACACACTGTCTCTCTCTTACACACGCAAAACACACTCTCTCTCTTTTTGCCCTACTTCTTGCGCTGTCATTATTGAGTTGTCGATGTCAGGTGTCACACACATCTCTGAGGGTAAAGCCAACTTGAGCTGATGTGGGCCAGAGAGATGCAGATTATACAGCTTACCAGCCCATTAGGAAGGGACAACTACACACAATGGCGCTTTCCACACTGCTGCTCAAACACATGTGCAGTGTTGTTTGTGTGTGTGTGTACTGTCTACTGTATACTGTATACTCCGACAGTGTGCAAATGAAATAAGGAGAGAAGAAAAAATGAGATTGAAATGAAAGGATCTGTGTCTGCTTGCTTGGATTTGTGTACATGTCTGTGCGAGTAAGAAAGAGCCATAGGGAGAGCGAAACAGATGAGAGAGAAAGAGCGAGAGAGAATAAGATAGAGAGAGAGAGAGAGTGCGTGTGTGTGTTATATATCTATCAGAGATCTCTCTGGGGACCCTGTGTGACTCTGTGAGCTGCGCCAGCCCTTTGGTGTCACACACTCCCACACAGTCATGATACGGCCAACTGGATCATCCCGTCCATCCACCGCGAGCTTCAGTAAATACCACAACTTCTGCCGCATCACCACACAGGGCAGATGGTGCCTTCAATTCCCTGGTCTTACCTATGGGTAAACCCGCGCACATATCCCGGCATATAATCCGGGATAAGTCTTTTGTTGGCCTCCGCCCAAAACATTCATGCAAACGAAACGAAGCACAATGGCTCCTGGGCCACTGCCAAGTCGGAGGCTTACACCCAGGATCTGAGTTGAAATTCACTCGTTTGGTATTTCAGTAAGAATAGAATAGGAATAATTAATGTTGAAGAAGTGAAAGTATGCAGATAGAAGTTGTCCTCTCTTTTGCTCTCTCTTAAAAAATGACTGAGGGCATCTCTGATGCTCTCTCTCATTCTTTTGGCTCTCATGGGAGAGTATTCTCTCCATTTATTTTTTCCATCTCTCTCTCCTGTTTCCCTCTTCTGTCTCTATGTCTCTATCTCTCCATTATTTCCCCATTAGTTTGCTTGACTCACTGACTGAGCATTTGAAATGTGCTGCTGTGCTCCACCTTCCCTGCCCTGGGTCTCCTAGGGGAGTCCTTAAAAACAGGAGTCAGCGGAGGGGACAAGAGGGACACACACACACTCTCTCTCTCTCTCTCTCACTCACACACACACACACACACGCATGCATGCACACACAAACCCACACACTCGCTGGCTTTTGTCAGTCACTGGAACTATTATGCTGTTTATACAAATATATTTTAGTTTCTCTCTCTTTCTCTCCATTTCTATTTCTATCCATCTTTCATTTCCTCTCTCTCTCTTTCATGTACACTGCCCAGATACTGAGAAGGACTGAGAAACACAGCCAAGTATATACATACGCACATAAGCACATAAACACATAAACACATACACTAACATCTTTAAGATCTCCCTCTCTCTCTTATACACACACACAGACAGAGAGAAAGACAGTTTGTGTGTGTGTGTGAGAGAGAGAGAGAGAGTGTGTATGTAAACAAGAACACAAACACACTCTGATTGAAAGTGGACAGCAGAGGGAGGGGTGTGTGTAGGGGGGTGGGGGGCCGAAGGGTTCACAAGCCCCTGGTCTGGTTTTGTCTAGACTGCACAAATCATTTGGGAATTTCCCCCTTGAAAAATCTATTTTCCCCCTTAACAATGACAGCCGCAGCCAGCCCCTGCTTCGCTCCCAGCGGGAACGCTGTCTTGGTCACAGAGAGAAAGAGAGCATGAGAGAGAGAGAGGAGAATAGAGCAAAGGAGAGGAGAAGAGGAGGAAGAAAAGAGGGGGGCGTGGTGGAGGAGTGGGGATGCGGAGGGGTGAGGGGAGGTGGGGAGGCGGGGGGGTCCTAGATCGTTGCCCCTGAAATGAGTTGGGCGCTGGGCCCGGCGAAGTTCAAAGGTGACGAGTCTCTGAATCACGGTGGTCTCCGCTGGAGTCCCCCCTGCTACAAGCATGGCTACCCAGGATGAATGGACACTCACCTTCACCAACCAACTTACACCACAAAGTCCCCTTTCCAGTCAAGCATCACTCACACATACACACACAACTTGACAAATCTGTCCATTCACACAACACAGATACACACTTAAAAACATGCATCTGCCCACACACACACACACACACATACACAGCAAGTCTCTAGATCTGGCACCTTACATCGCTTCACAGTCATGCAAAGCCACACTGGGAATGTGATTTTTTTTTATTAAGGTTAATTAGTTCTGTTACTTAGTATATTATTATTATTATTATTATCATTATTATTATTTGGTCACATTTCTTTGGACTTCGCTCCAGTTAGAATGGACAGTCTGGACACTTGTTGTGTTGTGTAAGGTGTGTTGTGTAATGCTGAATGGACAGTGCTAACGTCACCAAAGCTGACGGGACGGGCCAGGACCCTCCTGAGAGTGGATCGGAGTGGACAGTGGCTTTATCTGATCTGGGCGCAGTCCTGACCTTTCTCTTTCCCTCCGCCTTTCTCTCCCTCACCATTCACCTGCTGCTCAATTAGCCTCTCCGCTGCTCTCTGTCCTTTTCTTTGCACAGCAGCATGGCCCTTTATGGGGACCTCACAACTCTTGTGTCTTTGAACTGTGTGTTGACAAGGAATACTAATAGAGCAAAGATCTCTGGAAAGGGTCATATTCATTTTTTCTTTTTACGCATCCGGGGTCTGGAGCCACATGATGTATGCCTGGGGTAAATCTCTCTCTCTCTCTCTGTCTTTTTTGCCTTGCCGTCTTTGGTCCTTTCTTTTAGTGACCAGGGTGGGTGATAAAGTGTGTGTGTGTGTGTGTGTGTGTTCCCCATCTTTGGCAAGCGGTCTTTTTCTCCTGGTTTTCCCACAGATTTGGAGGATATGGCTTTGTGCTCCTTATTTAGGGTCTTCACTGAATGAGTCACTTCAGTTTGGTCCAGTTGAACGTCCCTAGGGACTCCAAATCCCACAATCCCCCTCTCTATGCGCCTCAACTTTACAGACACACACACACACACACGCTGTGCAAATCTAAGAGCTAACCTAATTTAAGGCTCGCTTGAGCCCATTGTGTCCAGTGAAGACATCAGAACAAAGTCTCTTTCTTTGACTTTGAGGATTTCTCACCAGGCTAGCGGGATGTATAGATGCTGGGCACCCCCCTCCAACCCCTCCTTTCAAACAACTCACCAGATCCTGGAATGTGCTGCTGGTCACCACAACACCAGATATCCATCCAAGTTAATAAAACACAGGTTTGAAGAGAGAGATTTCATAGTTAGTAATCAAGAACTGTTCTTGGAGTGTGAGTTGAATGCACCTACTGACTAAACATTAATTTAGCATTTTATGGGTCTAAAGTATAATTTGCAGATACAATAAGTGGAGCAATTCATGCACAATACTGTGTATAGTTTTGTCTATTTTGCACCTCTCCTGTTTTTAGTAACCGATGACTGTAAATGTGTGGTTGTGTGTGTGTGTGTGTGGAGGGGGGTTAGAAGGGGCTATCTATTAGTCTAGTGTGTCCACTCTGCACTGTACACAGATGAAATAATACAGGTTCTAAAATGAACACCCACAATTTTCTCTCATACTCAGTTTCCACCATCTCTGCCATCTACTCCCTCCATCCTTCGCTCTCTCACTCTGTGTGTGTGTGTGTGTGTGTGTATGTGTGTGTGTGTGTCTCCCTCTCCCTCCTACCTTTCATTCTCTCCATCTCTCCCTCTTCCATCTATCTACTCTGTTCCCCTTCGCTGCATTTTCCCAGGGAATGTGTTACAGTAGGGGCCTGCAGAGATCACGGTCACTCGGCTCACCAATTCACCCATAAACGTCTGGAGAGATCTTCTGGACTGATACCGGGCCGTGCCGGACATTAAAACCCACTCGGCCGTGGTCATCTCGTCAGACATTAGCCAACTCTCTCTCTCTCTCTCAAAACTCCTTCTCTGTAATCATAAGATCTCCCCCCTCAAGTGTAAGCCATTAATTGGCCGCACCGTATCCCTAAGTGGCCTTGAGTGAGAATTACAACTCACTGGCATCCAGAGCTCATTCATTATTTTTCCCCTCCCTGATCTGGATACAGTCATCATACACCCACTCTTTGGGAATACAGGGTTGAGTTTCCATAAAAACTTCACAACAAGTCACAATGGCGCAGTGGTGCGGAGCAACGGGTGCAGGATTGCAAAGTGCTGCTGTATACCTTCCCTTATCATGAGACTGGGGAAGGTGTCTTTGTGGGAATAGTTTGGTGAGCAATTAAGATCAGGAAGTTGCTGGAGAATTGCTGTCAACAAAAAACTCTGTCAGTCAAAAAAATCTGTCAGTGTCTGAGGTTATCTTAATTGCGAGAGCAATAAAAAACTAGGTCTAAACTAGGTTTAAGGTCTATGAGGGCTATGTGCTTTGGCCAGAATTATTACTTGATATTACATGATCATTTTGCCTCTGGTTAGGCTTATGTAATTTCAGTCAACAGTGTGCATAGAGCAGTATACACACACACACACACACACACACACAACCACTGACACACACGCGCATGCACAAACACTGACACACATACGTATGCACAAACACTGACACACATACGTATGCACAAACACTGACACACATACGTATGCACTAACACCTGTCAGAGGCAGGCAGTACAGAACAATCCTTATTTTTTCCCGCTGGCTCCAGGACACGAGATTTTCCATCACTCTACCATTTCCCTGAAAATAATTTATGGCTCTATCACACCCACACTCTCTTCTCTATATTCCTGTGTGTGTGTGTGAATTTTGAGGGGGGTGTTTATGTGTGTGAGAGTAGTCTGGGCATTAAAGATTTCATGCAATTTATAATTAAAGCTGATATGTTAACACTGCCACATTAATGAATGTTGTTATATGTCACTGTCATTTACACAGGAAGGTGTGAATATTTTAAAAAGACAATGGAATGAACCATGAAACGAACTATTTTTAACAGATTTTCAGTTAATTATATTTAATGTAGCTGTTCATGCCAGTATTATTTGGATGGCATCTCAACGGACACAGAAAAAAATCTATGTGATTTAGATAATTTTAAAGGGGGTTGCACCCTTAAAAGACTAGAGAGGCGCCAACGTGCCCAAAGTCCCAAGTGTGTCTGTCAACCTGTCCTCTTCTATTTGGTCTGAGACAACTTTGTGCAGCTTTGAAATGTCATTAATTTTCAGGTGAGTTCTCATGTGCAAGGCAAATTGTACGCCCGCGCTGCGCACGTGAAGTGGGCGACATCTGGTCCACTGGACTGTGAGTGCGCTGTGATTTGTTAGAAGATTATTGGGGGTGTGGGGACGCTCCCTGGAACGCAAGTCGGCCAAGTAAATTCAGTGACTCAGAGCACTCCGACTCCATTCACCAGTGAAGGTCCCACGACACCAGAACCGGAGCATGGGGACCTGCGCTTTCAATAGCCTGGATTAAGACGCGTACGATTTATTGAGCTTGGGTTTTTATTCTTTCCAGGGGCACACCAGAATCGGATTTAAATTTTATTCGATAAAAAATGACTGATTATGTTGCTGATACTGAATGGATCACCTGATTCTTTATTTTTATTTGAATGGGAATCTGGCAAAATAACATACTGACTGCCCCACGAGGCGTTTTCAATTTGGACATCTTGAACCAAAAACGTTTTGATTTTGCCTTACCTTCATGAAATCCAACCAGACTTTATCATACACGCGAATAATACATTTTTGCCTTACCAGCGTTTCTCCTTACAAAAGGCCAACGGTATTTTCTTTGGTTACCGAGGACTAAACTATGTCCACTCAACGTCAAGACACCGAGAGTTATTAATGCCGAACTTCTGTTGTCCCTGAATGGTTCTTTTAAAATAAGGAGGTCAAGAGTCGTTATAGTCGCTCAGCGCGAGGCATGGTACTGGATCCTACTCGTTTAGGAGCAGAGCCCCAGCTCCAACCGGACGACCGTTTCTTCTTCTGGGACAACTCGAGACGCAAACGGAGATGATGGCTGCACTTTATCGTTTACTTGTCTGCTACATGTGCCTGCTTCAGACTATCGCCGAGGTAGGCTAATTGAGAACACCTTACTGTTGCATAGTCCACTCACCTGTTCTGCAGTCGTTTAGTTGAGACAAGTGCTCATTTGGAGCGCACTTAGCACTGTGACCGGCCATAATATAATTTAAGGTTTGTAAACTGACACAAACTGCCGTCATTTCTTGATCGCCAGGCACCGAGATAAGAGTTCATGCACACCTCTCATTTCTATTTCATGTGACTTGAATTGCGAAGGCGAAAATAAAACATGCGCAGTAGCCTATAGCCGCAGCACCTATTGCCTATTTACATTCGGCTCATTTTCAGACGCTAAAAGCCTGAAGACACTCGTAACAAGTGCAGTGTTGCATTAGTATGTGCCCTAGAGCTACTTCACTCTCACCTAACCACTGCGACGAGTTCAGAAACATTTTGTTAACATTGTCCAGCATTAATGGTAGTATTTAACTGAGGGATGATGGAGAATATGCTTATTCAATTTTTGCCTTTTGTCTCTCTTTTGTGTCAAGGAGGTTGAAATCCCTCAAGAACTCATCGACAGACTCTCCAACAGTGAAATCCGCAGCATTAGTGACCTCCAGCGGCTACTGGATATGGACTCATTAGGTATAGACACCAGTTGCCTCTTCTCCTCGCGGTTGTCTGTCTATGCGGTAGCCTATTTCTTTAAACCAGTCCCAAGGCGAGCATGCCATTCTTTGAGACGACAGGATGTGAAATAGAAAACAAGATGTCACGACATACGGCGCAAGGCTTTGCATTAATAATCGGTTATGCTATTGTTGGTCATTTAACTTTGTATTGTGTAATATTTGGGGATCTTGGATCCAAGACGTTCCGTTATGAAATTGGTATGCACATTATGCATATTATTTATGTTAACGAAAGCAGGGCCAAGTTGGAGGCCCTTAACTAGCAGTCAGTCTTTCTGATGCCAAATTCCTTACCGTCTGTTACTAGGAGACGGGTTTCCCCATTACTCTGCATACGATGTGGCACGTACGCCTGCAACCCCAGTGAACTTGGTGATGAATGACACATTTTGGCGGATTCTCCCAGATAGACTCCCACACTGTTTTGTTATTTTTAGGAAAACGCAGCGCAATGGGACATGGAAAGACAAACGGCCCTGCCGCATGGGTTCCACTTTTAATGTGTTCCTCCAAAGCATCTTGCCGGACGAGGGCATGTGAACAGCAACCCAACAGTAACAATTGTAGCCCACATAACAGCTGTTGTGAAGAGGTAGTTTACAGTCCCTCTTAACTTCATCGTCTAAACTTAAAGGGACATTAATTACAGAAATAGTTTCATGTCCAGCAATTGAAATGCAAATGGATGCCCATGGACGTCCCAATGCTGGCGTTTTGGGAGGAGGAGGGGGGTCAAGTGGCTAACTTCATTATGCTGTTGTCACCCTGGCTATTATCGTCAGAGAGTGAGCAGAGAGGCTGTTATGTTGTTAATGTATTATTCATGCCCAGACTCCAGTAGATCAGCTTAAGGAGGGCGAGGTGTGTTCAGTTTTACTGACTGCAGACACACACGTCGCACATAGTTACATGTACAGACACACATTCAAACATGCATACATACAAACACACTCACACATGCATTTGTGTACATATGTGCTCTTGCAAATGCGGACACACTCAGACATTCAAGTGCACCTATGCACCCACGCATGCACACTCATGCATGCACACACACATATACACACACACACTCAGACACATGCACACTTACACGAAACCTAACAAGTTCTTCAGAAGGGAGGCAAAGCTGCTCTACCAAGCATGAGGACATGCTGCTTAAAGCTGAATAGAAAGCCACCACTCCTCAAACATCTCAGGGCCTGTTTCCGGAAGGTTCCACACAACGCCCCCATCCGCCCTGACTCCCGGCTCTCATGACCTTGCTTCCCCAGCCTCTAAAAGTGAACCAGACTGTGACATGTTCCCCATGAGGTGCCTTGTGTTTGGTTAGGGGTCTGTGCACAGAGTAGCTGAAAGCTTAGAAAAAGTCACATCCACTAGATGGAGAATTGAGTTATTTCCCACATGTTAGTAAACCAAAAAGCCACGTTAGTAAACCACCACAGCAAATTTAGCTATCAGCTTTCAAATATTACAAGAAAGAGGTTTGAAAGTAATGGTTTCAGGAAATCTAACAAATCTGTACCTAATACAATTTGGCTAGAAGGTTCACATTCACAGACAAGAAAGTTGAATGTAATTTATTAAATTCCTAAAGTTTTTCTGTCTTGTATCTGGTTCGCTTGCAGGTCCTGCTTCTTATTTCTGATTAAAGGCTTGTTTGTGATTTTTGCACGAGTGAGAGAGTAACCGGCACGGTCACTGACATGGGTTGGGATGACATGAACTGGTCCCATGCTCCATCTTGGGTCAGTACAAGCAGTCAGGTGTATAGTTCCAAACTTGTGGGAGAGAGTGTGGGGGGAAGGGCCAGGCAATGTTTGTTTGGCGATGCTCCTGACAAATTGCATTGTCACGCATGCACTCAGCATCTTAAATGGTTTCCCTTTAGTTGCAGCTCGTCTTTGTTACAGAAGTGAGGGACAGAGGAGACAAAATACCAACTGGCAGCTATGCACCGGACCAAGTGGAATGTATCAACTGAGTATACTTGTCTGCCAGCCAGCCGAACAAATGAGGAATTATGGGGAGAATAGAACTGAAGCAAAGCAACTCTTTTCTTTTTTTTCATGCAGAGAATGAGGTGGTTCAGGAGACGAAGAAGAGATACCACAAGGACTCGCACCATGGTTACCATGGCAGTGACCTGAAGAGCTACCAGACGCTGTCTAGACGCAAGAGAAGTGTCGGTATGTATCCCGTGTAGAAACCCACACACAAACCTTTGGCTTTCTGCATATTGTCTGTCAAGAAAGTAGGGTCCATCTTCTATAGAGTTCTCTGCAAAAGAGAAAAGACAAGGAGAGCATACAGCATGTACAATCTACTGTATAGACACTGACAACAATACATTAGACGTTTAACTGAGTCTATTTAATTCAGTCTATTTCTTCACAGAGTTAACAGGGACAGACCTTGCTCTTGTTTGTTTGTTCGTTGCAAGAGAAAAATATTTGGTGAGTTTGGCTATTTTACATTGGAAATGATGGCAGACCAATTAGCTGCTGATCCACTAGAGTGATCCCATCATTGATTGACTGTGAGCGTACCGTGAACTTGTTTCATTCAGTAGCTCCCTTGATGGAGCCGGTGGCATCCGAGGACACTGCAGAGTGGTATGCATACACACACACAGGAGGAGGATTCCATCCGAGTCCCACCCCATGCTGTGGCCTGTCGGAGCATGAGTGGCCTCGCTTGGGCTCATTAGCACTCCAATCGCCCGCCTATAGGCCTTATCCTATAGAACTGTTGGCACAAAGAGATCTGGCCCTGCTTTGCCAGATCCAGGCCAGGTTAGAGCCAGAGATGGTTTCCATGAAGATTTGTGCACTGAATTAGGTTTGTGTTGATCAAGGACTGGAGCAATGATAACAATGTTCAACTAAAACCTATGGGCTCTGGGATTGAACACTTAAAGGAAACGTCCTTGCCCTCATTAGTTAGCTTTGGCTGCCATTTCACTATTTGATCTACACCAAATCCTGTCGTTCTCATACCTACCGACAACACTCAGCGACATGAAATAACAGGGCTATGGGTTGGTTCACTCCAGATAATTCCTTTAAAATACTGTATTTCAGAGAAGCACAACAATTAGTTGGGAATCAGATGAGACATTTAACAAATCTAGATTTGTGGAGCTGTGGAAGAATGCAGACCCTGTTATCTCACAGCTCATTTGTAAAGCCCTTTCCTTTTGTGCTTTTCTCCAGTATACTAAGAGTAGGGAACAATGCTGGGACTCTTACCTTCTGCCTTCTCATCACGTGACATACATGTTGGCCAATAGCAACTGACCCGCTACTGAAAGCATCATCAGTTTGAAGCATCATTAGCTGTTCTGCCTCTGTGGTGTCATTTTGGCCGTAACCTGTTTGGCAGGGAATGAATGTTGGGCCACGTTTGGACAGGGTAGCACTGGCACAAGCACCACGACTCACTTACGTCTCAGCTCGACAGGGGCGGTGCTGGGGATAAGGCTTGGGAAATGGGGTCAAAGAATAGAGCCTCCCTTTGCCTTGATAGCTTGAATGAGATCAACATTTGGTGTATAGGCTCCACTAGTGGAACATGGGGTTCTAAAACTATGTGAGGAGAGTGTGTATGCATGCACGCACGCGCGCACACACACACACACACACATAATGAGGCTGTAGAGATGTTGCTGGCTTTGATGCATGAGTAACTTACAGCTCGACTTATCTTTCCATTCAACTGACCCACCTCTCAACCCCTGCATTAAGAAGCACATGGCCTCACCGGGAGCATTCCTCTGTCAACAGTCTGTTGAAAAAGTGTTTGTGAGTGTGAGAGCCTGACTCATTCATATTCTGTGGTCAGAGAGAGTTCTGTCCGTGCAGGCGGTCTTGTTGTGTTGTGTATTTATAGTGGTGATTGTGCCTCTGGCCTCGTCTCTTTGGGCTCTCCCCTCTCTGACAGAGTTGCTTGGGGCTGTGCTCCATTAGTAACATAATCTGTCAGACTGGCATCAGCTTAATGTGTCTCCGGAACACTCTCACTCGCTGTGTGTGTGTGTGTGTGTGTGTGTGTGTTTGTACGTTTGTGAGGAGAGGGAAAGTCCATGTGCATATCTAAGCCATGTGCCCAGCATAGTACTCACTCTCCTAAATGTGAAATACTGGGATGTTCCTGACCCAAAGATCACAAAATTCAAGGAGACGTTTCTCCCCTTCTTTTCCATAATAGCCACATAAACACTGGTAGCAGTTGCATCTTATTGCAGCACATGAGAACAAACTCCCACTGCAAGGTCACATACGCTTTGGAAAAGTGAAGGCTGTCTTGTCTAGGCATGTCTGCCCAGAGGGAGCTTTTAATAGGGTTCAGGGGAATAAGGTATAATGAAGATCTGAGGACTTGTTTTAACTTTTAACTCTTCAGTTCATTCAAATTCTTTTGAGGAATACCTCCAAGGTCTGAAAAATCAAGTTTTAAATTACTTGTTCATGAGAACAAGGTTCTGTGCTCTGCCTGTAGTTGAATGTCCGTTTGGAAAATATTCCATTTAGCGCTCTCCCAGGTTATTGTGAAAGAGCCCAGAGTGAAGTGTCTTAGTGATTCACTAAACTAACGTAACCACTGTTTTCTTACCCTCTCCCTCTCACAGAGGAGGCGGTGCCGGCGTCATGCCGGACGCGGACCGTCATCTACGAGATTCCGCGGAGCCAGGTGGATGCGAGCGCTGCCAACTTTCTGATCTGGCCGCCGTGCGTGGAGGTGAAACGCTGCACGGGCTGTTGCAACACCAGCAACATGCGCTGCGTGGCCTCACGCAAGCAGCACCGCCTCGTCAAGGTGAGCACACCAACACACACACACACACACACACACACACACACACTCTCGTTCTCTCTTGCTATCTCTCTCTTTCACACACATACGCATGCACACACTTAAGAAAGATGTTATTAAACCTTGGCCAAACAAAACAAAACAGGCACAGACCTTTCATTCATTTCACTCATATTTGTACTCTGTGAGAGAGATGCCATGCTGTCTCATCCATATGGAAAATCGCAGTTTCATAGCATCATAATAATCTGCAAAATTATTACAAATCTAAGATTTTCAAGCCTTGAAAAAAGAGACAGTGAAATCAGTTTGCACTGGCCAGTTCTCACTATGCGGGAAGTGGCCTCATACAGTATCCATTTACCGTGTAATTTGAATTGCTGAACACAAAGACAGCCACATTCTTAACCTCCGCGGTCTTCAGGCATTCCTTGATGCTCTTAGCAACAGAAGATTTACCACTGAGAGGTCCATTGCATCAGCCAGGCCCACATTCACTTCTCCCTTAAACTAGTTGTTGCAATGTGGGAAGAATTACTGATGCATGCTACACTGAGACTAAATGACTTAAAACAATATACTCAAATTACTCAAAAAATCTCTTTTGTTTGTTACTAAAAAAGCATACATTTTCTAGTACTGGTAAGAGAATCTGGGGATGTTTTTGTTTTTAATTTCTAATCAATGATTCAAGCTTGTTTGGTTTACATGGTGCTCAATTAATTCAGTCAGTTGTGAAAGATGTATGCACAGTGCTACCAAAGATTGTTTGGAATAGCATGACTTCATTATTAGAACATATATTTTCATTGAGTTACTAGTTACTAAAAAGCCAAGGGGCTTTTGCCTACGTTGTTCAGTTAAACATTTAAAGTGGGACTGGAGTTTTAGATGGGTTGTGTTTCTGGTGTGACTGGTTGTAAAATATGGCACAAAAGATAACAACAAAAATACAAAAGGCAAGTGCAATGAAAATATGTGGAGGCATCAAAGAATATTGTCCTTACGTGCTTCAAGCTGTGCAGTGACGTGTGTAGCTTGCACAAATGAAACCCTTGAATATTTTCTCAAGTATTTTGTGTGTGTGTGTTTGTTTGTGTGTGTGTCAGTCTGTTCATGAATAAAAAAAAAACTTCACACTCTGAGGCCATGTCTCTGCAGGTGGCTAAAGTGGAGTATGTGCGTCGGGTGCGGAGGCCCAAACTGCGGGAGGTTCAGGTGAAGCTGGAGGACCACCTGGAGTGTGTGTGCACTTCACGACACCTAAGTGCCCACTCCGACTCAGGTGAGATCTGAACTTATGCTTACTGTAGATCTCAGACTGATGTCATGCTGTCAAAAAAAGGTTCCTTGATATATTAACATTGAAAGAACCTGTCCCACACCATAATGACAAAATGTACTTAAGCGTATACAATCTCTAAAAACCTGATATCTAAAGCACTGTATGAAGAATCCCTTATTTGAGATGTCTTGTGTGGAAAGGAGTATATGAGGGAGCACTAAAAGAGTGCTGGAAAAGAGAGTGTTGTTAAACTCTTAAAGGGGCACCTCAGTCTGGGTCCATAGAGGATGTTGGAATGAGCAATCAGTCAACATTGAGCACATTCAGCAAGGGTGTGGTTCATTTGCCTTAAAAATCAAGACCCTTTTTGTCAAAGAAGACCTCTTATCTGGCTGAAACTGTAGCCTGCAACCTGGGCATTCCGAAATGGCCATCCCAACTGATTTCATTGTGTAATACAAAAATCACTTATGTCAAGCTTCCTTCAGAAGGTTTCCATTAGGAAGTGGTCTACTGTTTGTATGATCTACCAAAGAACTTCCTCATAGCAACAGATATTTATACCTCTTTTGTCTTTAAGTCTCTCCAATATGTGAACCACCCACTGCTGTTCCACTCAATATACACAGAAAAGGCAGAGGTAGAAAACAAAAAAGGGAAGGAAAAACAGAAGAGCTCAGCAAAAGTGCTTCCCACATATTTCCAGGCTCACTAATTAAGTGACTGTAAGTTATAAAACAGAAGAGTAGAGTTGTTCTGGTGGTCAATGAACCTCTGATTCTAAGTAATTCTCAACCAATTACAAACATTTGCCAAGAGCATTAATTTCAAAAAGATTATTTAATCAACATGAGATCAGTCATTAGATGACAATCATAAGTGATCAAGAGTGCTGATGTATTGACACCTGCTTGCAGTATAGGTTGTGTAGTGGGCCTAGTGGAAATTGATCGGTGCTGGGGCCAACCTATGTTGATTTGCAATGAGGTCAAAAGCTTCTCAGATTTAGTTTTTTTATTGATCATTATGGCATCTGGTTTGTGGGATAATTAAGCATTGCTTGGAGTGAGTGATTTAAGAAAATAAAGGTGCTAAGAAAGTCTGCATTCTAAAGTGTGTTTGTGAAATCTGTGGACTGGTTGTGACTTTCCTTGTGTATCTCAACAGACGTGTGGTGAAGAAGCATGGGGCATATTAATATGTGTTATGGACACGTCAAAAGACTGCCAGCATCAGTTAAATGATGACAAAGACTCTGCCGCCGTGGCTGCATCTTAAAATACAAACAATATTATTGCGCCTGACTAAAGACAAGTGTGGCTTATGTATCAGTCAACTCTGCCACAACTCACTGGAAAGGATGTATTGATGGACGTGGACAATGCAGAGACTGATTGGAACATCTTCCTTCCTCACACAGTTTGTGGAGACAAATGAGTGATGGATTGAAAGTGACTCTTTGAGAGACAGCAGGAGTGATGAAACTGAAAACCATAAGGACTGTTTCAAGGTTGTTCTACTGAAGGGATGGAGACAGATCTTTTTTTCTGAGAAAGTGACTGGATGAAGGGGGGACGAATGCCAAGCTAAAATAAAACCTACAGTTTATCGACATTTTGCAGTTGTAATCTGATGGAAATGTGTTGTGGAAATTGTGGCTTATTGGACCTAACAAAGTATATATACAGTACATATATATTTTGTTCTTTGAGAAACCTGTGTATCTGCTTATTTTTGTAACCCTTATTTTCTGAACTGAATCCTCTCTTGGATCTGTATCAAGTAACAAAACACATTACAACCTCCTCAACACCAGTAATTGCCACTAATAAATTATTTATGTCTTTCTCACTCTGGTGGGGAGTAACATGGTGTTATATGCAATAGCTCACCAGTGTGTGTTTACTTAAACAAGAATGCCTGCAGATAAGGGATGGGGGTGGCTGTGTTCTGCAGGAACATCCTCCAGTCAACAAGGCCACATGTCAGGGGAGCTCTCACTTGTCAAATGATCACCCCTTACTTCTCCCTATATATAAATATTCCTTAAGGGATAAGGAATATTTTTGAGGCAAATGCACTTAGGCAGATTTGGCAATGGTACATGACAAATATTAACATGTAAAGAAAGTTGTGTCTTGTAATAACACCATACACCAACACCATCATGGCACATTGGAGAAGAGAAATTACTAATCTAAATATACTATCTGACCTCATGTAAAGTTAGACGTTACCTTCTTTGACATGGCCTTGTGATCAGGGGCGAGAGTTTAGGGTAGCCTATTAAAGAGTGAAATTAATGTATGATCAGAACTAGTTCAAAGCCAGTATGTGAGAACTATATCTGAACAAAAACCATGTATGTGGGGCCTCTTCCCCAAAGTCTAGGACTGCTTTGAAAGCCTGTTGAGACTCAGTCATAGTGTTTGTGAAGTGAAGGCCCACGACCGCAGACTGTTGACTATACTTATCAAGTGAAACCCAAACAGTTCCTCTAATCACACTTCCAAATTCCATGTCTGCCAAGTCGTTTGGTTAGCATTAGCTTTGATGGTGATTGCCCAGCAGTCTGACTACAGCCACAAGTCATTAGCATTTCTGGTCCACCGAGTCAAATGTCACTTGGGTTTTGCGCTTGAGATGAACAAAGAACAAAACAAATGTTTGTTGCGTGCGGTTTCTGAGGGGCGAGGATGGCGGTGAAGAGAGACGTCTAAATGACTTCACATTTGCTCTCAAGGAGGCATTACGTAACGTGCCACTCTTAAGGCGTGCCAGTTTCCCCCAGACTACTCTGCACAAAAACGGTTAAGCAAGCTGTGGTTACTCTAAAGAGTGGTATGGCCTGAAGCCTGTTGCGCATACCTTGGATAGGCTCCCTGTGCACACTAACTTGCTGCAGTACATAAACCTTGTAATTTAATTTCAAATTATTTTTTTTTCAAAGTAGTACAATGGCACCAGTGTATGTTTGGGATTGTGTGAAAAACAGCCAGTTCTTCCCTTAAAAAAAAACAAAACATTCAGTCAGCAATATTACCTTCCTGCATCCTTTCTCAGTTCCTCAATGACGGGTTCTTCGTACGTGGTGGACAGTTTCATGAACGAGTTTCTGAATGGCTAAACAGAGCTTTTGATATGGTGCCATTCATAGTGAAATAGAAACCTGGCCACTTTGATTAACAAACAGATGTGCCAGCCATGAGAAGCCCACTTCTTGGTTGTGGACAAAAGCTGAATATGGAACTGCTGAAAATTAAGTTAAAGCAGTTACATAATAACGGCCTATTTACTTTTCCCTCAGTGGTTTTTATTACATGTGCTACCTTAATGTTTCCTGTTTTGAATTAGGAATATTTGGATCTTATCAGCCAGACTACCAGGACTAAGAAAGCAGAAGTAAAAGCAGATATTGAACACAGAACCATTAATTCAAGGAAGGAATGGAGACAGATGAATCTTTAGATGTTACACAACAATTTGGATAACACTTCCTATGAAAGATGACTGGTTTCTGAAGTAGTTGATACAACAAAAAATGATTCAAGAGAAAAGATAGTTTCCGAGTAAGGTTCAGTAGGCCTATTGTATAAGAAATCCTTACACAGGTAGGCTATAAATCTTTTAACGCAGAAACATCAGTGATACATAACAGTATGAGAATACAAGTAATACATATTATTTTATTCATTACCGAACACATGTTTTCCATCATTTGAGTTCAGGTTATACAATGCAGAGACTCAGCCCCTCTGTTATCAGTTTAGAGGTTTTTATGAGTCATGCAGCTAAAGACAGAACAGGATGACTCACAGTGGTCAAGAGGCATTTTGAGACTCATGAACAAGACAAATACATTTATCATTAATAATCATACATAATGAACTGCAATTTTTTGCCTAATTATCGATTCCATGTTTGCCTTCATAATGGTAAGGTCTGGAGAGAGCAGGTCACAGCTGGATAATGAGAGAACTGAAGGTTATGTCTTGTTTATGTTTCGACTCATAGCCTACCAATGGCTTGTCCTTCTTTTTCAGCAGTGGTGGACTCAGTACTGGCCAAAACACTTTCTCTTCATGTTGTTTAAGGCAAAGAGAAGATGGGTTTGTAAGACTTTTTTCCAAACTGGTGGCCAAACTGGCATTTGTAGCCTTTTTTCCTAAAACACTTTTTAATTTTTATGTGGATTTTGGCTCTTTATGTCCCTCTAGCCCATACACAGAGAGGCTAATACGAGCGAGTTCTATAACTCGCTGTGAGGGCCATTTGAAATGTGTTCAACTAAAGCAACACAGAGGTCCTTCTCATCCTTCTCGTGTCAGTAGAGATACTGGAAACTGAAAGAGATGGATGACTGACCTGTTATTACAAGTCCTTCCTGGTGGGACACTGGACCTAATGACCCTGCAGAGGACAGAGGCAGTTTTAAGGCAAACACCTGTGTTTCATTTAGACTTAGCCTTCATTCAGATGTGTCCCTCCTCCCAAACTAGCTAACCAGCTAAATCACAAGTCTGACAAGGCAAAAAGGCTCCACTGGACCATAATTGCAGGTAAGCTACAAGTACACAAACAATCGGACGTTTCCTTTTCACCCCTTCATCACATTCCAGTTTCACTGCCTCCTTATGCAACCTCAGAGTTAGAGGAAATACCGAAATACAGTTTTCAAGCGGCATATCAAAAGGCCCTGCAAATCCTCGCTTCAATCTCAATGCTTCCTGTCGCCTGCCTATCCCATCTTACCCTGGGCTGCCTGGGGCAGAACAGGTAGAGTGATGTCTTACATCATCATGCCACACGACAACCAGAGGGCAAGCTGCCTACTCCAGCTGTTTTGGCAACTGCATTTCCCATTAATGCTCCTTTGATATTGAACAGGATGGAAGCTGACATTAACCTGGGTTGCAGGCCAGAAGATGAAAAGGCAGCAGACATTTCTTTTGGAGGTTATGAAGTTGTGAAGATATTTCCTTTAAATAGGACATGGAACCTCAGAGTACCTTGCACTGATATGAACTGAAAACTCATTAAGCATGAAAGGCAAACACTGCCATAGAAATGTATTGTGCAGAAGGGCTCCAGTCATTATTCAATAACCACTAGTTTGCTCATTTCTTGAAATTTTGCTCAAACTACTGCAATTTGAATTTGTTTTCTACCCTGACCCTGGAGACTCATGATGAGTGAGGGAGACTCCATTTGTTGTCACTACACAAACCTCTGACCTGACAAATGGCTCTGAGTGAGCTTCGTCGACTGCTAATACATGTTCAAAAATAGTCATAGGCCAGATCCCATTAACACTCCTCACATGTTCTTTTGTGTTAGTAAACTGCCTTATTAGTCACCACCTACATACCTGTCACTGAAAGGCTGATGTGGAATGGTCGCGTTGAAATGAAGGGAGAGAGTTGCTTGGGTAACATATGGATGGTGTCACAGGGGGTTGTGGTGGTGGTGGCAGGGTTCAGGACTTAGAGGAGCTTTTCCAAGAGTCTCTTGATTGGTATCAAATGAGCCCTCTGGGGGGTTTTGCTAAGAGCAGAACCATCAACCCCTACTGCCCCTTACTGCCCCTCCCCCCACCCCATTTCCCTCCATTCGGTCAGCCTCCAACCACCCCACCCCCACCTTTCTTCCATCATCCCAAACCTATTACACTCATAGACAAAACCTTCACCCTCCTCCCATACACTCGCATGCAGCACCACCAGCCAATACCTGTCAATCACTCTCCCCACTTGCATTAGCCATTGTGTGAGCTACAGAGTGGGAGAGCGGCGCTGTTTGTTTTAGGGCTGGTGGTAAAATCCACAGGAGCATGGGGGGAGAACACAGGGCCGCTCAGGCAGCACACAGCACACAGCAGACTGACTGGGAGCCTTTCACATGAGTTAAGGCAAGATGAGAGCTGAGCCTTGCAGAGCTCTGCACGGCTGCCATCATCACTCACATTGCTGTCCTGCCAGGCAAAGACATGGATCGTTGTTGAATGAAAGAAGGTGTGTGTGTGTGTGTGTGAGACCAGTAAGACTGTAAAGGGTCTGTCTAGGACGGGAGGGTGTGTGTATGTGAGGAGCAAGAGAGAGAGAGAGACATACAGACAGAGAGAGAGAAAGAGGACACTAGACAGAGTACAAGCATTTGGTAGACATTAAGCCCAGATGTGTATACACTACCATTGCTACATATTACAGTGATTACATTTGCGTAAGAGAGCGAAACAGACTGTATGAGTCTGACCTTGCATAAAGAATATGTCTATGCAACAACGGTGTGGGACACATTAGGTACAGATGTGTATAAGTAACCACTGATACCATTATCCTTAGTATGTTTAAGTGTGTGTGTGTGTGTGTGTGTCCTCCACGCTTACTCACATCTGTGCTCGTGATAACCCACTGTTCCTAAGTCCCAGGCTTTTTCGCCTGCCCTCTTTTGTGCGGCTCGTTTACGGGATTAAAGGCTGGCTAATGTGCCTGCTTGCCCCACCACAGCAGAGCAGAGCAGGGGACCTGCAGCCTCTCCCTCTCTCTCCCCTCTCTCTTTCTCTTTCTTTCTGTCCTATTGTGTCCACACTGGGTTCTAAGCTCCTGCAGAGTATTTTCATTAACCTCAAAGCCATTAGGAGGAGTCAGTGTGACGCCAGGCTCCGGCCACTGACCACATCAAATTGCCTACACACACACACACACACACCAGTCCACCATGCAGATTAAGCTTGCATGCAGATGACCACGTCATGCATTGTAATTTAAAGACCCAGATTCTGTAGAAAAAGTCCATAATAAAAGGGCCAAACAGAGATGCCATTCACTGTGGGATTACCAGTACCATGTTGATGAGGTTTTTATTCTAAAAGGTTGTTTGGCACTATGTGTGAGTGAGTGATATGGAAGTTGAGTTATATGGTGTACATTAAGGTTGTTGTTCCACATGCCAGTGGAGGAGAAATGGCTTCTATACTGTCAAATCAAAGGTCAGATACTCCCAGTTATCAAGACCATAAGACTACAAGGTACGAAGAAAAGACAAATGTGTTCTGTGAAGGCTGGAGTTGAGACAGTTGAAGCAAAGCGCCCAATGGACAACTTCAATTAGAGGGCAAATCCCCTGCTCTGTGACAGAGCTGCCATCCTGCTCTCTGCTACAGTGACTTTTGATGAGAGTCTAGATCCTAGATCACACCAGACACACTCAAAGTCCCTCATCCTCTAAACTCTGCTGCACAAACACACACACACACACACACGCACACACACACACAATCTCCTCCCTATTCGACACACACTCAAACCCAGATTTTCTCTCTCTTTAAGGCACATGCACACACACGCACACACACACACACACACACAGACACACGCATACGCACACACACGCACACGCACACGCACACGCACACGCACACATACTCAGTGAGCATTTATAAGTTGGATTTTTGCTCACTCCATCTGTTCTCATTATACAAGCTCTCTTATGTTTTCAGAAGAGGAAAAGAAGCGGCTGAGTTTTTACGAAGGCCGATAAAGCCATTGCTTCAGGTGGCGGCCATGAAAGGAGAGGCGTCTGGAGAATCAGAGGAGGCCTGATTAGAGGCATTAAGGCTTTTACTAGGAGAGTGAGTTATAGTGTCTTGAGAAGTCCCTCACAATGAGCAGATCTGGTGATCGTTTAAGACCGGGCAAACACCTCCCAAGTGAGTTGGTGGTTGGTGAGGGGAAGGAATTAATGAATGGTGCGATAAGGACTGAGAAAATTAAATGAGTAAAATTGGACGTGATAAAATCTGAACAGATGAGAAACTGGACAGGAGCTAAACTTTTTAAAAAGGATGTTAGAGCATACTATTTACTAGCTGATCATGTTTGTGAATGTGATGCTACCACTGCAGCTCAGCTGATCACTTTGTCACTCACTCACTCCCACACACACACACACACACACACACACACACAATCACAACCAGACACACAAGCACAAGCATCTTCTTATATAGTAGAAATAAATGAATAAAATGACTATTATTATTCAATAGCATGTAATACACAGCGATCTACTTGTTATCCATGAACCCCCTCATCTTTACCCTCCTATTAGCTGGCAGTGGGTTCAGAGGGTCTGTCCAGGACATCGTGTCCAAATGCCTCTCAACCGACCATACCCCCCCCGCCCCCGCCCCCGCCACATCAGGGCATCGGCTCTGATTTAGAGACGCATTGCCACACCTCTACGCTCCACTTAAAGTGCATCCAAGACAGCAGTAACTTATAGCGGTAATTGGAGAAGTATGTTAGATTAGAATGACTGAGACGGAAGACAAACGTGGGCATTAAATCATGGCTGATCGTGTTTGTGCAATTACCCCCCCCCCCCTCCCCCTTTCAACTAAAGCCCCATCCCCTGGACTTGATTTGAAAGCATATTTGTCTACTTTTAGAAAGATATTTGAAAAATGTTGCGATTCGAGCCTGCTGGCTAAACGTCTGCAATCAAATGGTTTGAAAATACCGTTCTAATTAAGAACTGGCATTGGCCCTGATGAAAGCAGATGAGTTGGAGTTTGGGACTATAGGCTAAGAAGTTTCGTTCACGCTCCAGGTCACAGAACACTTTTGACTGCACACACTCTCATCCATGGGGTCCATTTCGCACGAATGCAGCTAGACGTGCACGTGCAAGCACGCGTACAGAGATATAACATAATCCCCGCTGTTCAGACACTTTCTGCTTGGGCTGACATGCATTTAAGGTAGGGCTTGTTATTGTTCAGGAGGAATTATGGCAAAACACGAAAGAAAATAGTGCCGTATATTTTAGGAGCTTGAGTAAAGCTGGCATTCAAAATCCAAAAGGGAAGCAGGACCATGCATGTCTGTAAGATAAGGCGACTTCCCAGCAGGCTTTGCAATGGTGTCTCTCATAATTTAAGCCATGGTTCTGTGATCAAAATATATATATATATATATATATATATATATATATATATATATATATATATATATATATATATATATATATATATATATATATATATATATATATTTAGTTCATGGATACATGTTTTTTTTTAGTTCATGAAAACATATTTTTTTCTTTTTATCAAATAATACATACTTATCTTTGTTTCGAAAAGTGTTTGCATGATGCAGTGACACGACAGAAGTTTGAGGCTGAGTTCAGCCCTCTTGAATCTCTGAAAAGGGGATTGCAGGAAGACATTTTAAGGCCTACTCGGCCCGTCATATTAACATAAACATTATTTCCCAGTGTACCTTTCAAAACAAAGCCCACGCGTGAGGTATGATGAGTTATTGTGTCAAACTTCCCAATTTTTTTTGTAATTTGTTTTAAGCTGAGAGGGGGTCTGTATTTCAAAATGTCTCTGCAGCTACAGGCTGTCAACTCCAATAAGAGAGCTGTTCTTCTTGCTGACCTGAATAGACCCTGCAGGTTGAATGGAGTCACTGGAGTCCATTAAAACAAGGGAGGGAAAGAGAGGCTGGAAATAAAAGAGAAGGAGATGTGATTTAAAGGGATGCTCCATCTGCTCAGCGTCTTCCTTCCAAAAACCAGTGCTGCTCCGCTGACATTCCACCAATGAACTTTGACCGGGGCTTTGTTGACCACTCCGAAAGAACACGGCAGGGGTGGGCCCTGGGTTTTGGGGGTTTATGCACCATTTGTTTATTTTCTTTCTTCATTGTGTGTGTGTGTGTGTGTGTGTGTGTGTGTGTGTGTGTATGTTTGGGGAGGGGACACTACTAACTACCTGCCATGTCTGCCCCCTCTGTTTCTTTCTCATCAGTCAGTCTGTCTCTTTCTTCTGCTCTCTCTCTCTCATTTTCTCACTTTCTAGAATATTCCACACATGTATTTCTATTCATCTGCCTACTAACTACCTGCCATGTCTGCCCCCTCTGTTTCTTTCTCATCAGTTAGTCTGTCTCTTTCTTCTGCTCTCTCTCTCTCATTTTCTCACTTTCTAGAATATTCCACACATTCTATTTCTATTCATCTGCCTCCATCTGTCTGTCTCCTTCTAATGCCTAACCTCCCAGGATCTCACCGCAGGGAAGAAGAGAGAAAGGAGGGCTTAGAGAGTCAGAGCTCCATATCTCCTCTAGTCTCGTCTCCGTCCTCTTTCTAACCACCCCCCCCCCCCACACACACACACACACCCCTCCCGCTCCCCCACAGCTCCTTGCCGGAAATCAAGCAACTCCTTTGGCACACTGGCGCATCCTCTGTGCCAGAGAATGTCAGACACGGAAAACAAAAACAAGTGGGAGAAATGACAGACGCCGCAAGCGCCTGGCTGAGTCCTATGGCACAGAGCTTTCCTTTTGCCGAGCTTCGCCCTCGCCCGTCTCTCCGCAGCGTTTGCTGTTTTCCACCTGATGGGGTAAGAGCAGGTGAATTCCAACACGGGGCAACTTGGTGTGGAGCTGTCCCACGCTGCACGCACTCACAAGATTGGGTGCAGAGAAGAGGAAAGGTACACAGAGAGAGACGGGGAAAGAGAGGGACAGAGAGAAGGAGGGAAAGAGAGGGACAGAGAGAGAGAGGGAAGGAGAAAGAATGACAGAGAGCTTTGCTGTATCATAGCACTGGCAAAGGATCAAGTGCTATAACAGTTATGCAAGCCTCCAGAAGAATATGATTTCTTTTTTGATCTCTCTGAACTCTCTCTCTCTCTCCATTGAACTCTTATTTGTGTGTGTCTGCCAGGCCGCCAGTCCCCGTTTGGCTGCTCCAGGACACGTGATGGCGATCCAAGCAGATCCTCTGCGCCACATGCAGGCCCTTTGAGGAGCAAAAGAACCCAAAATCTCACCAACTTATCTTTGTTTTCATGTTGGCAAAGCCACAATATTCTTTGCCCTTTGTTCTCTCCACCCCCCACCCCAATTTTGATCTGTGAGCTCAGTGTATCAAAGTGGTGGCGAGCAAAGTGGCTTTCATCTCCCACAAAGACTCCGGGGGATTAGGTGTGAGGGGCAGACGTAGGGGTGCTGGGTGGATGTGTGAGTGTGTGTGTGTGTGTGTGGAGGGGGGGGTGGACATCTGAGGAACAGTAATAAAGTCTCAGTGTGCCCTGCGGGGTGAAGATGCTACCGTGTGTGCTGCTCCCCGCCCTCCCTTCCTGACCAAAGAGGACTCGGAACCACCGGCACCCGTCTGGCAAAGCCAGGTGGTGGCAAGAGAGTGGGAGGGAGGAGGGAGAGGGGGAAGAAGAGGAGATGTTAGAGGAGGAGCAAGACACGAGGAGGAGGAGGAGGAGGAGGAGGAGGAGGAGGTGGTGATTGGGATGACTAGTGGCAAGTGAGAAGATAAAGGGATGTCTGGAAAGAAGAGGTAACTTACTAGAAGTGATGCATACTTCACCAAGAGGCCAATAGATTTTTTTTAATCTGGCTGTGCAGAACCACTCTGGCCTAGCTCAATATAAACTAGAGTTCACTCCCTAGAATACGCAAATTGGACACTAACTGATGTCTTATACAGAGAGTTAATTATTTAAAACAGAATTCCTTTCCAATGGTGAATAGGCTTAATTTCATTGATTATATTTTCTAATTTGGCTAAATGTGAAGCAAAATAAAGCAGCAATAGGCCATTGTGGCACAACGTTTGTCAGAAATGTCTGGCATGAACCCGACCGGGCCTTGACCCTGAGAAAAATAATAGGACAGATGGCTGTGTGCTTCCATCACTGCCATACACCCAGTCACACCGCATACGACACTCCCATCTATTCTCATCAGGTCTCTCTCCATTCAAGGACACACACTGCCTATAGTGTTTTAGGAATACACCCCTTGAGACCCCTCGTTTACTTGAACTGAGGTTTCGGAGAATAATCACAATGGTGCATCAAGTGCATCTTTGAGGCCAAATGGCAAACTGACAAACTGAGACAGAGAGAGCGAGAGAGAGAGAGAAACCTTCCCACACTGGTGGTGCATATGTGAGCCACCCTTCTCATCAAAGGGGAGAGCGGCCTTGCATGCGCACACACACGCACACACACTCACAGTGGAGGAGAGGAAATACACTTTCGAGAGACAAGACAATTTATGGAGGGATCTAATGGGATTTCCAGTGTGCTATCTGAGGATGGGTCAGAGGGCTAAGGTGGGGTAGAGGTTACAGTAAAGTAACTGCAAGCTTGCACTCACACAAACTCATACACACACACATACACTCTCATGCAAACTGCCGTGCAGCACCCTAATCTCTGACCAGATGTATGCCTGGGAGCAAGCCCATGCCATGTCAGCACCCCTGATGTTCTTCCTACCCATCTCTTCTCTCTCTCTTTCTCTATTTCTTTCTCTCTCTCTCTCCTACCTTTTATCTTGGAGCATTTGCTCGTCCTCCTCTACATCAAGTTCCAGTCTAAGCCACCTGCTCCTAGTGAAGAAGACACTGAGGCCAGAAGCCAAAGAGCACTGGAGTGGGAATAGAGTGGAGCGGGAGTCAGCTTGGAGGGACTTATTCATTCATGTCACTGCTGGGCCACATTCAAACTATAGAGAGCACACCTTGCATGCAAATCATTTCCAGTGTTTTTTATGACTGTTCCTGAGATAAATACTAAGACATCTGCAGAACTATTAGATCAATGTCTGTATAAGGCAATGAAAAGCACGGACATGAAAGCAATGGGAATGTGCTTGGAAGTAATCACAATAATCAGAGGTCTTTGAAGCCCTTGATGTCTTCTCAGGCAAGCAGTATACTGTAGTTATCTATGTTACAATCCTAAAACAGCCTGGCCAATGCATGAAATGAATTCAAATACGAGAACTTGATTAAAGCTGGGTATAGCTCTAGTAAAAGTTGAATGGAATAAGGAGAATGCAATACGACAGTTATGTCTGGTTCATTCAATGATCTTGTTCACATTGAACAGTCTGTTGGAACAAAGGAATAGTCTGTTCCGCTTTAAAAGCACCACAGTGGGATTGTGATGGATGAACTTTGAGCTCGCGCCAACCGTCTCCCATTCCTCAACCCCGAAACAGGTTCCCCTCTTGTTTTGACAACGGTGCGTTATTGTGACAGGCATCACGTTCCGGTGCCAAGCACGAGGGGTTGAGAAAGGGAGCAGGGTTAGGAAGCGGGTGAACGGAGTGGGGTTGGGTGGGTGGACTTAGGGGGATCCTCCAAGAGCTAGAGAGAGGAAGTGAAGTGGGAAGCAATCAAACCGTGACAAAGACCCCAACAAGATAAACACTAAATCAGGTATGCAGGTCTCGATTCGCACGGACAAACGGCACTCCCTGGAACCACTCACTGCTTGGAAATGTCTGTTGTTCTTGGCCATCCCAAACGCCTCTGCTCCCCCCTTCTTCACCCTCCCTCTCTTAGTTCAGTCCATTTAGAAACATCAGGGCCCAGTTTCACCAACAGCTTTTAGAAAGTGAAGTTTGACCTCTGTTGAGTGGAACTTGGCCCAAAAACACAACGTCCCCACCTCAACGCCCATACCCCCCACCCCCCTCCATGACTTCCCAAAGAACAGATCACCCCACTCCACCCACCCAAAGGCACAAAACCCCTCGGTGGTCCTGATTGATCTAGCAACACTCACCCTGTCAACCTCCACCTTCCACAACAAGAAGACTAAGTGACCCAGGGCTGGAGGGCCTGTCAAGCAAACAAGACTCCAAACTTCCACCCCCCAAACCCACATCCACCCCTCTAGTTCTAACTCATAAGGCTGGGGGGAGGAGGGGAGGTTCAGACGGGGTGGATGTACCTGTCACTGAGTTCTGGGACGATTAGCCCCGGGCTTTTACCTGGGTCTTCTGGTGTGGCAGACAAACCTATTGTGTGCACTCTGATGGGGGGAGATAGGGGACATCCCGTGAGGGGTGCTCCCATCTGATAACTCTTTTGTTACCCCACTTTGTTGCAGACGGAGGAGAGGATGGGAAATCATTGACCTCGCAGCTCTGCGCCTCTGGTCACATTTGTTGATTTGAAGGCACTATTTTCCCTGGCCAGACAGCAGGATGGGAATAACCCCCCCCCCCCACCCCCCCAGGCCCCTCCTGGCTCCCCCAGCCAACCCCCCACCAACCCCACAACAGCTTTTTCCACAAGTTTGTCCCTGCTGGACTTTTAAGTATTTTAACAGTTGTATTTGTTTATTATCTATGTGTTTCACAAAGAGGCAGTCGTTTCCAAGTCAAAGCTCTGGTTTCAATTTACTGAACACTGTATGTTCATTCGTCAAAGTTTACATTCTCGGTGCTGTGGAAATACTCAATACTGTGGAATTAATCAAAACAAAGTGAACTAATCTTTGTTTTGCTCAAAACAGTGAAAAACTAGTAGAAGGGAAGAAGCTAATTTGTTACTGCTGCTTTTGCTCAAAAAGTCTTCCCCACACCATAGACCGGAAGGCCGGGGGGGGGGGGGGGCAAAATGAGGAAGCCAGTGTGGCTCCATTGCTGTTTCCAAAGCACTTCAGTGGGTAGATATGAATAGACTCACATCTGACCCGGGGCCAAGACATTGCCTGGACCCTCACATACCTCTGTTCACCCAGACCAAAGCTGGCACTGCATCACCTGTGCCACTGAGGAAGGGAGCATCAGCCAGGGCTTTTCTCAAGGTCACTGAGTTGATGTTGGCGGGGCTCGGTCAGGTGAACTGCTGTTTCTACCTGGAGGACCTGGTTAGTGTGAGAGGGCGATAACCGTCAGCTGACAGCAGATGACACATGAGAGATTCACAATACTGTGACGTGTGTGTGTGTGTGTGTGTGGACATGTCTCTCTGCCATGACGTCTGAGAAGTCTTTAGTGGAGTCAAAGCGCAGCAGAGTGATTTTCTCTCTTTTTTAAAAGGCATAATTTAGTAAACTTTCCATCCACTGTTGGACTTCGAACAACTGGCAGTTTTGTTTGGATGTGCTGACGGAGGCAAAATGATGTTTTTGGTCACTTCTTTCAGTTCACTGTGTACCCACACAGATATACACAAACAGCCACTCTCACACGTCCAGACAGAGGGCCAGACACACACTCACACACACACACACACACACACACACAAACACAAACAAACACACACACAAATTCATTCACATGCAGAAGCACACTCATGCATACATACACACACACACACACACACACTATCTGTGTGAATGGGATTGGGAGGCAGAGGGTAATTTGTTGCTGACTTTTCATCAACATTGGTGTCCCAGGAGTCTCACTAAAAGGCCTTTCATTAGACAGGGGCTTGTAGGCCTGCCTGGCCTGTGCTAGTCAAGTAGAACCGCTTCGATCTAGAGGGAGGCCTAGGGTGGTTGACCACAGGGCTGTTCATTACCCTGATATATGACAAAAAAATACAACCACCACCTCCTCCTTACCAGGGCCTCCACCACCACCACCACCACCAGCACCAACACCACCTCTGACGCGCCCAAAAACCCCAAGTACCACTCCACACCAGCGTGGCATGAAAGAGGAGGCAAAAACCCTCACCCGTCACCGCTGATTGTGTGACCCAAATCACCCCACAAAGGCCTCCATTCTTTCACTGGGCTCCGGTGAAGTCATTTCTAGAAGGTGGGCACGAGGCCTAAAGTACGCATGCAGTGTGGTCCGCTCTTTTTTTTTGCTGTGGTCCAGCGACGGCAGCGCTGCTGTGGGCTTCTCCTGGCCGCCACTGCTCTGGGTTCCCCACGACGAGGAACTGAAGCAAGGCAGTGGTTGAATGGAACTGGCACCGCACCAGACGTCAGCCCGCCTCCATCCTCTCTCTCTCTCTCTCCTTCCTCTGTATTTCCACCTCAGTCATCAGGGGTAATGATTCTCTGCAGACAAGACACTAGGAGCCCGTCGTGGACACACACTCAGGCATTTGGCAGTGCTTAAAGACACAAAGCACCTCCAGGGTGCACAGAAGGGCGGCCTGTTTGCACAAATCCTCCATATCAACGCCCCATGGGAACTATGTTAGTGGCACTGACTGCAGAAAGCTGCATTTCTTGCTCCCATGTGACAGCTGAGTCATTTTATTTGGCTTTGTAAAACAGTGAGTTCAAACTCAATTTAGAAAAATCTGGTTCCTTTCTGGGGAAATAGTGGCTGTCAGAAATATACTGCCATAGCTTAATCATCAGAAGTTATATTTTTCACATACATTCACACATGCTTCCTCCTTGTATCAAATTGGATAGTTTACTCCAATGGCTTGAGCTTCTCAAGCCTTTTAAAATTGAGGCTTTCTGAGAGTTCGGTCATTTCAGAGCTCAAAGAGGTGAAATGCATCTAATTAGTCATGTATTTGTGTACCAATGTACCTATACATTTTGACTATGAAAATATGAGAATATGAAAATGAAGTGTAAGAGTATAAAAAGATGTTGGCACGCAATACAACCCAGTAGTATGTTTCAAAGTAATGTCTTGTGTTCCTGGGGCCTGGGAGGACCTTGTCAGCACCACTGTTCCAATCAATGCATTGGGAAACACACCCAGCTGCAGCCAAGCACATAACACAGTGTTTCAGTGCTTTATTAGTGTGTGAGATAGACACATAGAGACAAAGGGCACAGTGGAGCAGTGTGTGTGTGTGAGAATGAGAAAGAGAGAGAGAGAGAGAGAGAGAGAGAGATGAGTTTGTTCTGCTCTCATCTGGATGTTGTGACTGTGCAGAGTGTGTTTGCAGGGAATGGCCTCTGGACAGGCGAGTGTCTGTTCCCAAGTTCTCAGGCCTCTCAGGGGTCAGAGGAGACGGGAGGGGGACAGTGACGAGGAGGACGAGTGGGCGAGCGTGAGAGCATCTGCCAGTCTGTCTGGTTATGGCTGCCGTCAGCCGTGTTTACCGGGGGCCCACTTCCTGAACAAGCCACCATTAGCAAGCAGGAGGGGGGTCACAGTTCTCCACTCACTGCCAATCCATGGCGCATGGCTGTTATTACCTCAGGGTTTTCTACAGCACTCCTTCCACACAATGTCGTCTTACAGCCTGGCTTCTGCTCACGCTTCACAGGGGATATGAACCCCTCACCCTGAGCATATGAGATTTTCAGAGAGGCTCAAGAAACAGGATTTCTCCTCTCTCCTCCTTTCATTTATTCTAGCCCCCCCCCCTTCATTCTCTCTCCTCACTGGATTCCCTCACTCTTTCTGTCTTCTTCTCTTCCCTCTCTCTCCATTTCACTTTTTTATACAGCATTTTTCCCCTTCACCTCCCTTTCCTCTCTCTGCTTATCTAGTCAGTATGTCTCTCCCCACCTCTGAGTGCTTCTGGCCTTCCCTCTCTCTCTCTCCTCTCCCTCTCTTCCTTTCCTCGCTCTCTCCTCGTTCTGTTCCCCCCTTCTCTCCTCCCTCTCTCTCACAGGTGGCTGTTGGCCCTGGGGCCAAAGCTACCGGGCCTTATCTCCATCTATCAGCAGGCGTCGGCTCCTTAAAAGCGGGCGAGCGGCAGCTCCCCATGTCCCCACTGACACCAGCCCCCACTCTCTGTTTTGGAGATGATGCCGATGTTTTGGAAACGGGCTTTTGACTGTGTATTATTTGCAAAAAAAAAAAATAATAAAAGTAGCTCTGTGTTCTTGCCCCCCTCTTGAAAAGGCTTATTCATCTTTTCACAGAGGAGAAAACAATCTGCCATACTCACAGATCACAAAAGCGCTATGAGGCACTTGAGGCTGGGTTGTCAGCTGCTCTTGAGGATCTGGGGGCTGAATGGATCCAAGTGGTTGACAGCTGGAGTGATGTGCCTGTTTGTGCTTGCAGAAAGACTTCACAGAGCTGATAGAAACAGACACACACAGAGTGGATAGATGAGAGGGCTAGAAACAGAGAGAGAGGAAAAAGGAGAGAGGGGGAGAGAGAGAGAGAAAAAGAGAGAGAGAAAGAGAGAGTGTAAAGGGCCATGCCCTGGGGCCTCACCTCTTGTCCAGTTAATAGCTTTGGGCACTTCAACAAAGAATGCCGTCAACTGTTTACTTGTCTACGGAGATGTTTCACACTAAAAGCTACATGTAAAATCTGTTGAGTATAACTGTGTAATATTAGAAAATGGATCGTCACGATCAACTGAGGGCCCAAAAGTTAGGATTTCCTCAGCTGTCATTGCCCCTAGTTAAATAGCTACAAGACCCACTGCTTTTGTCTTTTACACTTGAAGCAAACCCATTCATCCAAAGCAAATACAGATGTAATAGATATATTCATTCTCATCAGTATATGTACAGGGGATGGAACCCATGACCTTGATGCGTCACTGAAATAACACTTAAAAGTGTTAAAAAGCCCACTCAGCTCCTCATCACAGGGGACAAGTCCCACTCTGCCACTGCCTGGCTCAGGCTCCAGCAAGAGGATATTGGCATGGCTCTCCTGCACGTCCACATCGTCATGAGGAGTGGGAGGAGCAGAGGAGAGGGGAACAGAGGTGAGAGCCCACCCAGAGGGACAGGGCCTCGTCCAGCCCTTACGTCAGGCAACTCTGACACGGGCATTCATCAGGTATCAATGCTGGACCGCTTCCCAAAACAGACACATAAAACGACCAATCCTTTCTCATCAAGGACGGTGCCAACAGCTTGATGCAATTCTTCCCCAATTGACGTCTTCATTGCATCGCACCTGGTTGAGGACACCGAGTCTTGCTCTTCTGGGCAGGGAGGAGAGACTCCCTCTGTGTGTGTGTGTGTGTGTGCCATACGAGAGGGAAGTGTGAACAAAGCTGGGAGACAGTATTTCAGAGCAGTATTTACAGTGCTGAATGGGAGATGGCAAAGGCATAGACAGACTACATTCCAAGGAGTCATCCACAGCTGGGATGCTGTTTTGATGGTCACCATGGAGACAATAAGTAGTAGACTAACCCTAGGAAAGACAAAGAGCAAGAAAGAGAGCAAAAAAAAGAGAAAAAGAAAAGCAAGAGTGTGCTGGCTAAAGGATGTATGCATATTTTATATGCACTATTTTCTGCCTCTTTCTCCTTTGTTCTTATAATCTGTAATTAATCAATCTCTGTAAATGCTCCCACATTGTGGTTTAATCCAGCATGAAATCATTTGGAGACCTCCCAGGAAGACCATCTGCCAAGGTCATATGGGCAAATTCCAATCATTCATTCCTAAACACTGAAATCACTTGATTGTCTTAATGGCAGCATTGCTTGCTATTGTTTTGTTCTTTAGGTTCAGAAGAAAAACTACCATACCAAGTTTGACTGTGTGCATCACATGACGCAAATTGCAGCACTCTAGCACCACCTAGTGGCTAGTATTTTCACATGAAGGCAGGCTTGTACATCAGTGATTTTTTCACTTTCTTCATGCAGTGATTGCTTGTAAGTAGTCAATTTTTGTCATCCATGATTTAATAAACAATCAAGTTTTTCCAGGAGCTTGTTAACATTTAGACTTTTGGCTATGAATTGTCATTAATTTTATTACATCATTTGTGTTCCCCCACATAATAAATTAAGCGCTTAAACAGAATATATCAAAACAACAGCCTAATTAAACATGTGCCAAGATTTGTGTTATTTATTCAAGGACCTTTCTGTCAGTCTCAGTGTGAAGTGAAGTGCTTCAAAAGACTTGGGTTACAGTACTGCATACAGACACTTCTGACCTCCAGCGTGCAGAGACCTCCCGCTCTGCACCTCTTCCCCATCGCTCATGAGGTAGCCTGAGTCTCCTCTTCAATCAGATCACCTTCTCCTCTCCTGCATCTCTCTAGCATCTTAGTAGGCTCTGTAAACGTTGCATTGTTTTCCACTAGTGAGACCAAGGTTGCTCTTCTAGAATTTTCTGTCTGCGTTCACCCCCACCAATGCCGCCACAAGTCCCAAATCTGTGTGGCCTCCAAAGATGAGGGGAGGGGAGGGGCGGCTAAACAAGAAGGGAGGGAGAGCCATCTTCCCCTCTTCTCAGCTACAAGCCACGGCTGTGTCCTGAGGGTTTCCTACCTAAAGAGGAAACATGAAATCCTTTTACAGATGATTTAAAGGAGAACTCCAGCACATTTCCACCTGGACCTTGTTGTCATTGTCTATTTCATATGCTCTATATGACCCAGAGAAGTGGCTGACCTGCTCCAGTCAGCTGAACATTTTCTTCAGCTTGGAAAAGAAGCCTCCTTCCTCCTTCTTCTCCTCCTCCTCCTCTGGCGGCCTGCTCCGCTGCTGCGGTGGTTGCTGCTGTTCTCCTCCTGAAGACTCTTGGCTACGTTTTGTCCTGGCTGGGACACAAATCAGATCAGTCAGGTCATCTGTTGACACTAGCTTAATGCTACCAGGAGGGGGAAAGTTAACAGTTGGCTCGTCTAAAGGGTTCCCCAACGGACACGAGAGGTATTGTTTGAATGACCCATAAATATTCTAAGATTTACAGATTACACCACATACACATCATTAAGCACAGAATCATATGTAATATATATCTTCAAATTCAAATTGTGTCAACCTTAACGGCAAGGAAACATAAATGTTGTGTGTGTTGCCGCTGGAGATAAAAAATGATTCAGCAGAGAGAGGGAAATCAACACTCGAAAGGCAGAAACCTGTCCACTCCTCAATTTCATTCCATTTGACGTAAAGGTGTTTCCTTAGTTTACTTTAAGTTCCCATGAATTCAGAAGTTTCCACATAGCCTCCTTTCTCATGACATGAATTGGAACAAGTTTCCCCATTTGTGAATGACCCCTAACCTAGTTATGTTTGCGCTGGTATGCATGGACACAATCATCCACTCTACCTGTTTGAGTGACCCCATTGACAGTTCCCATCACGTCCTCTTCCTCCTCAGCATACTCCAACAACAGGGACCGCTGCCTTCGGCTCAGCTTCCTGCACAACATGGCAGGGCAGAGACACAGAGTGGGAACAGGACACAGAAGAATTTAATGAAGTTGAAAAAGCCACAGTGTCTGTGTTGGATGGTATGTAATGGACTCTCTCTTACTTGGGGATTTTAACCTTGAGGTGGACGTAGTGGTCGCCGTAGCTGTAGCGATTCATGTGCTGGATGCCTTTGCCCTGCAGTCTGATTTGCTGGTCAGACTGCATCCCTGGTGGAATCTGATGGGTTTTCAATGGGAATACATGTCTTTAGTCCATATTAGACTGATCTACTTTTTATGAACCCCAATTTATTCCTGATTGCAAGGACAAAGAGCTGCTCGAAAGGTTATACATCAGTGTCTAAGTGACTACTGGCAAAAAGATTTTCTACAAAAAAAAAAAAATTCAGCTACAGCATATTGTTATATCACAGCATACATATATAACACAACATACAAATAGCATCAGATGTTTTTTGTTGGGACAAAGCCACTTCATAACCCCAGTATGTACAGAAGCTGGTGTAAGTGGCTGTGTGAGTGTGAGTCCCACCTGTATGGTGATGGTGTCGTGGAGCCCCTGGGCCCTGGCTGTGCCCCCCAAGATGGCTTGGGCAACAGAGATGTGCACGTCCGAGTGGATATCTGGGCCATCACGTCTAAACACTGGACTTTTTTGGACCTGTGTGATTGAAGAAGTGCGTGTCATTGCTAAAAACACTTTCTCACTGTCCACATCTTGAAGAGATTGTTCCCATTCATTTAGGTAAGGCCTTACCAATTGCAAGGCTAGCGCCTCTAGAAACCCCAACATTGTCTCAACTGTTGGCCAACATGCACCCCTAAGGTTGAAAAGAAGGAGGCCATGATGTGTATTTGCGTAGCAAAGCGTGCATTACATCTTCTAACTTCATGCAGCAATGTGTGTGATAACATAGGAGTCAATGGAAGATAAGTACATGCATGAGCTTGCGTCCATAGTGTCGCTTGCATACTTACATTGACAATGAATCGGCTCTTAGAGAGATATGTGAATGCACCTTAAATAACAAGTGTTTGTTTATTTAAAATTAGAAAATCGGGAGTTCTATTGTAGGATGCACATGAGTAGTAATCAGTGTCTATAAACAGCCAGTGGGAGGTGTGATTAGGGGATTCAAAGATCCAGGGATCGGCTGGCTCTGCAGCACACAATGGCAAACAAATGAGATTATGGAACCAAGATGATGAGAATAGCCAGAGATTTCAGAGAAAGTGAATTAATCTTATTAGATTTATCCAAAGTATTTTTAGCAAGCTAATAACCTGCCACCTACCATTTTTTTTAAATAAAAGAATACTCACTAATCACACTTCAGTGAAATTATGCATTAATCAACATTTAAATGTCCGACTTGCAACTCATAAATTACATAGACCCAAAGGAAAAGAAAGAGAACCTCTATGTTTAGGGTGACTTTTACATTGGTGCACATACATCACCCAAAGATTGCACACACTTACTCATGCCCTTACGCTCACATACACACATTCACTCAAATGCACACTCACTCGCACACTCACTCTGAATATGATGTGAATATCCTTCTTCCCCACAGGCATCCGTACAGTCTGTCCATCATCCACACCTGAAACATAAGCAAGACAGACATGACATGACATGAGACATGAAGTCAGAGAGTCAACTCCCAATTACCACTGGAAATGAGTTCACCTTTGTTCAAGTATATGGTATTTCTTTCAATCGTAATGAAATACTAAATGTAATTTGACATCTGAATAAGACCGTTTTTTCTAACTTTTTAACAACAACAACAAAAAAAAATTGGCAACAAGCAGCAATTATGGGCCCAAACGTTGAAGCAGGCCAGCGCTGTTGCCATGGCAACACAATGTGGTTATGTCAGAGGGTCATGAACACTCATGTCAAGTTTCATGTTAATATACCAAAGTTTGATGTAATGTCACTTGTTGCAAATGGTCTGAGATTGATCTTCTGAGCTTCGCTACTTGCCCCCCAAAAAGAATCATTAAACGTTCTCTCCAATCCCTACTGTTTGTATTTACCAGTCACAGAAGCCAACACAGGAGTGAACTAATTGAGAAGTTGAACCGAGGAGCACAGAGTTATTCTACAGTACTCCATCTTCTCTTTGTTTTAACCTGAGTAGGGCCTCACCTGCTGGCACAGGCACCGTGACTGTGTGTTTCTGTTTGGTCTCGCCCCGTCCTCTGCACAAGACGCAGGGTGTGATGAGGATGGTACCGCGGCCCCAACACCGCCGACACGTGGAGCGCATCATGAAGGGACCCGTGTTCACAGACTCCTGCAAAGTATGAAGGAGATTTCTCACTCAAATAACAACATAATGTGTCACATAACCCAAGTTAAATGACCATAAGAAAACAGAAGTGGGGGGACCAGTGATATGTACACTAATGTAAGGCAATAATAGGGTCAGACATAGAGGAACTTCAAACCAAAAGTGATTCCTCACCATGCCTGTGCCATTGCAGTAGTGGCAGTGTTGTACTTTGGTTCCAGGCTCTCTGCCTTGGCCATCACACCGTGGACACGTGTCCTCGATGTTGACCGTTATCTCCTTATTGACACCCTTGGCAGCCTGAGTGAATGTCAGCTCCATCAAAAACTGGGGAACAAAATTTATCGAGATTTATCAGGTTTCCAAAGAACATGAAACCATCATTAATTCTTACTAGCTCAACTCAACTCAACAGATTTTGATTTAGGGAGAACAATCAATATCAGTGACCATTGTGATTTTTTCTTTGGGGATGGGGTGTCATCAGTGGACACAGAACACACCTCTGGAGGCTGCTCAAACATGGAGCGAAAACTTCCAAACCCCTGGGCTCCAGTGAAATCACCAAAGATCTTGCGGAAGAGTTCCTCAGGGTCCACATTAGAGCCCCCTCTCCAGAACTGCTGCTCACGGGCGCTGCTGTGGCCTGGGCCACTGGCCGAGCCATACGTGTCATACTGCCTCCTCTTCACATCATCACTCAGCACCTGGAGCGAGGGATTGCCATAATGTCCATGAGAACATGTAATAATAATAATAATAATAATAGTTGTTGCTACCTACTTCGTATGCTTCTGCACACTTGGCAAACTTCTCTTTCGCTTGGGGATCATTTGGATTGGTATCCGGGTGGTACTTCTTTGCCATCTGAAAAGGAACAACACTGGTGATCATAGGCATACTCTGAATATGTCATCTATTGCAGAGCATCTGAAGAACAGACACATTAACATAATACACAGAACTCTTATGAGCTCACCTGGTAATAGGCCTTCTTGATTTCCTTCTGTGTAGCATTGCGAGGAATGCCTAAAATCTGGTACAGATCCTCCTTGTTCTTGCAGCTTGCGCTGGTGTGGAAGGGCTGAGCACTGAAAACATGTCTGACTTTGGACCCTACAACCAATGCAGAGATTTGTGAATTTCAAGTAGGCTATGCCATGTCATGATGTTTTGATGTCAAATGAGGAAAACTGAATTTAAGACCATATGCGTTTCTTTTAGCAAACCTGACAACACAATTTTGATTAACTCACAGGGATGTTACTCCGAAGTTTGCATCTTGTGCGCAACACAGTTCTGGCAGTATTAGCAGGTCATAATTTGTGGCCAGTCCAATTAGTAATAATCACTGATAGACATAACTGGCCTGATGGTATATCACTGACAAGTTACATTACGATAAGCTAAGTAAGTTAGCCACGAAAAGGATAAAAACAAGACCTCTTAAATTAGTTATGCGTCCTGTGGGTCTTCCTGTTGGTATCTACTTAAAAAACTAAACCCAGGCAAATAACAACCATAGACACCAAGGATAAGAATAATCATTCAAAGAGTTCATCTACACCACAGTGGTTTGAATAGTCAATGTAATTGTAACTTTACTCCCGAAACAGGCTAGTTTGTTAGTTTGTATAACAGTGTTGCCCTTGTGTAAGACTGTTGCATCATCTTAGCCAAACTACAGTTTACAGAACATGTGTAGCCTGCTAACCACCTAAAATGGTAGGACCGTGGTCGTTCATAATCCGTGGTGGGCAAATGTTAAAAACTATTTCTTGGTTGCAAGACTCATCTGGTTTAGAATTTTCTTGGTCGCTAGCATAGCAACCATGTACTTTAGCAAAATTGCTTACATGACAACGTCCTCAATGTCAAGTTGCTTGCCGCTTTCCAACAACTCTCATGTCCAATGGCTGAATAATAACGTATTCCCTTTAGCGACAGGAACCGAATATCACCGTAAACCGAAGTGACAAATCCAGACACTTTAAAAGGTCCTTGGGACAAGGCAACTGATATCAAGCGTGCAGCACGACTAGATGTAGGTGCCGCCATCTTTACGTCATGATGGGTACTAAGGGGTTGAACTGCGCATGTCAGAAATTATAACTGCATTACTACATTACTTGAGTGATAGATCCCAACCAAATGAAAATAACTATAGGCTATGAAAGCTTTATGAGAGAAACTGAAAACTTTGATAAGATACCTTTGTTAAGATGTCTTTGTTTATTTAGCCTATAGCCATTTTATGTTCCAATAATGTCCACAAATATTATTTGAATGTTATTCTGTGGCCGAAAGTTCCGCTTGCGTAAAAGTACATTTTACTGAAGTCTTGTAAAGTATTTCACTTATTGTAACTATGCTGTCAATTGAAAATGTAGAGTAAAAGTATGCAATTAAATCAGGAAATGTAGTTAAGTAAAGGTTGAGCTACAAAGCTTTTTAACAACTCAGGTAAAGTATATATACTCCCACAGCACTTAAGCACTGTAGTGAAGTATTTTTACTTAGGTCCTACACATCTATGTATATTCATATGTATATAGGCATTTGAATTGGTTTATATTAAAGAAGACTTGAACATTTATTTGCAAATACTTTAATGATATTCTAAGTTAACTTGTAAACGTGCATTTCATCATCATTTGGGAAAATTAAGACAGAAGTTGGCGTCAAGTTCAAGGTAGATCCCATACCCTGGACACATTTTTTTCTATTACCATCATCAGCCTCATGAGTAGCTGACAATACCTATCCATTCTATGTGTTGTGAGTCTTGTGATCAAATGTTATTTTAGCTTGTCTGACTTTATGGCTATTATAGCAACAGGTTGCTTTTCTCACTTCGAAAACTATGCTCTAGTCCACCTCCTCAATGGTGCAGCCCTGTGAACTGACCCCTGGGCCGCTACGTGCCTGGGCACCACAGACTCCTGCTGGCATTACTCCTGGCATCCCTCCCTGGTACAGTTTGGAGATGATGGGGTTGCACACCTTCTCCAGCTTTTCTAGGCGCTCATACCCCTCTTTGTTGGCCAGCTTGTTGTTGTTCTCCAGCCTTGGGTTGGTTTGCACTTGGTTTGGCTTGGTTGCACTTCTCAACAACTGCCTCGGTGCTGCCGGTGCTGCAAAAGACTTTTAGAGTTTTTGGCTGCAGTCTTCTCTCTCTGAATGTCATCTTCTGCTTTGTATTTCTCTGCATCCTGTATCATCTTTTCAATCTCCTCCTTGTTGTGGTGTTATTTGGGATTCGTATTTTGTTCTCTTTGCCAGTGCTTTTGTTCACTGCCAACACACTGGGGATTCCATTAGCGTCAATGTCAAAGGTCACTTTAATCTGGGGGATATTGCCTTGGTCCAGGTCCATCCCTGTCAGTGTCAGCTCCAGGGCTGCCCTGCTGGCCTGTGTGTATGCTGCCTGCCATGCTTTGTTTTTGTTTTGTGCCTCTTCAGAGACACTCTGATCATGGATGCTTTATGCCACTCTGTGTTTTGCCTCTCCTGCTGTGCATGGATACATCTATTCATTGATTCAACTTCTAAGTGTGGCCTGGTCTCCTGTTCACTGAAGTAGCCTAAAAATTAGATTAGATTAGATTAAAGTCAGTTTCAAGTACCCTTTGTGAAATTGTGCCTGAAATTCTGTTACTGCCTGTTTTGCACTACCTAGCCACAAGTTGCCTGTTTGTGTTTGCTGTCCGGAAAAAGAGGGTTCTCTTCTCTGCCTGTCTTGCCAGTTGTCAATTTTTCCGCCTGTGTTCCCTGGACAGTCTGGAAGTTTTATGTTGGACTTTATTGACCTGCCTAAATTAGAGTTTCTCTTTTGATTGTATCTTTTGTGTGTTTTCTCTGTGTGGTGACTTTCAAAAATAAGACTTCTTTATTGAACACTTGATCTCATCTGGTCTGCTTTTGGGTCCTGCTAACCTAATAGCCAGCTCAATTTTGCCCAAAAGGATGTTGTCCTTGGCCATGATTCCTTCTTCCTCATACATGTGGATGGTATCAGAACTAGGGGTGAAAGTATGTGTGTGTTTGGTGGGGATGGCGGTGTTGTGCTTGATGAGGGTAGTCGTGACTTCTCCAGCTGTCTCAGTACCCAGAGAAAGTGGAGTTACATCCAGCAGCAGTAGGTCCTGGATGTTCTCGGATTTGTCACCTGTGAAAATGGCAGCCTGGACTGCAGCTCCATAGAAAATTATTTTAGTATTGGTTTATTTGTCAGAGATGCCCATCTAGTTTAGCATGGGTATATGCCATTTTGAGGTCAATAGAAAATAAGACTGATGTGGCTGTTCATGTTCCTGCTTCCTCCTTGGTTTGTATCTAACTTTGAGTGTTACACAGAAACAATTTGTCTGTTTTGTGTTTTAGTAATCCTTTCTCATAGTGTTTGAAATTAACATTCATTTACTACCACCATAGTAAGCATAATAAAATTAACATTCATTTACTACCACCATAGTAAGCCTGCTTTGCTTCATTTCACAATTCCTAAGATCAAGCTGAACACTATGATACCCTGTATTACTCCAGTGTGTGTTTGTGAGGAAGTAATAGGGAGTGTTTGTGTGTGTGTGTGTGTGTGTGAATTTTATTCCAGAACTGATGGTATAGTTCATCATTCAGGAGAGCCACAGCCTAGGGAAAACACACTACTCTGGAATATTGATTCCCTCTCTCTCTCTTTTTCTCTCTCTCTCACACACTCCATTGTTACTGTAAATAGCTTATGTTTCTAAAACCAGACAGACAAGGGTGATAAAAAGTAGTAACATACTACCCTACAGTGTCCAAACCCTAGAAAGTTGTGATGTGCTATAACCCTCACATTTATAAGAATATATATATATTTAGCTAAAATAACTTTATTTCTTAATGGGATAAATCGAACATGAGCATAACTTCATTAGTATAGGGCATATCGAATGGATGAATGGAATATTGTTCCTTGTTCTCTGATGTTAATAGAATATATTCAACTATAATTAGCTCAAGTGCAGTTTTACAAACCCAGTTAAAACCTTATATTTAGGCTGGGTATTGAAATGATCCTTTTGGCTACATGGTGCACTTTTGGCAACCACAATTGAACAATAATTACTCTGTGCTATTTGACATCACATGTAGGCTTTGTTCTCATTCACTCATGTTTTAGTGGACATTTCTAAGTTCAATTCACATCAGATTTCATATGAAGGAGGGCACAATCATGCCTCATATTCATGACAGCCCTTTGACCATGCACAACCTCTTTTAATTAATCAAAGCCAAGGCAAAAATATGGAAACTTATGGAAACTTTATTTACACATCAAGTGTACAAAGGCAAAACTGTCAACCATTTGGAAAGATGAGGTAATGAGGTAAGAAAAAAAAAAGATATATATTCTATTAACACCCTGTGTCAAGTCAAATCAACAACACCATATACATAGAATTGTACAATTTTCATATTCAAATGAATGTCTATGTCTACATATATGGGTACCACAGCCTCCTGCTGGCATTCCTCCGGGCATCCCTCCCTGGTACAGTTTGGAGATGATGGGGTTGCACACCTTCTCCAGCTCCTTCTGCTGGTGCTCATACTCCTCTTTGTCCGCTAGCTGATTGTTCTCCAGCCAGGAAATGACCTGGTTACACTTTTCAACAACTGTCTTCTTGTCCTCCTCACTGATTTTGCCCTTCATGTTCTCATCCTCAACGCTGCTCTTCATGTTGAACGCATACGACTCCAAGGAATTCTTGACAGCAATCTTTTCTCTCTGAATGTCATCTTCTACTTTGTATTTCTCTGCATCCTGTACCATCTTCTCAATGTCCTCCTTGCTCAACCTGCCTTTGTCATTTGTGATCGTTATCTTGTTCTCTTTGCCAGTGCTTTTGTCCACTGCCGATACATTGAGGATTCCATTAGCATCAATGTCAAAGGTTACCTTAATCTGGGGCACACCACGTGGGGCTGGGGGGATCCCAGTCAGTTCAAATTTTCCCAGCAGGTTATTGTCCTTGGTCATGGCTCTCTCTCCTTCATACACCTGGATCAGGACCCCGGGCTGATTGTCTGAGTAGGTGGTGAAGGTCTGTGTCTGTTTGGTGGGGATAGTGGTGTTGCGCTTGATGAGGGCAGTCATGACTCCTCCGGCCGTCTCGATGCCCAGAGACAGCAGGGCCACATCCAGCAGCAGCAGGTCCTGGACATTCTCAGACTTGTCACCCATAAGAATGGCAGCCTGGACTGCAGCACCATAGGCCACTGCTTCGTCTGGGTTGATGCCTTTGTTCAGATCCCTTCCATTGAAGAAATCCTGCAGCTGCTTCTGGATTTTAGGGATTCTTGTGGAACCTCCCACTAAGACGATGTCATGGATCTGTGACTTGTCCAGCTTGGCATCTCTCAGGGCTTTCTCCACCGGCTCAAGGGTCCCCCTAAAGAGGTCAGAGTTCATCTCCTCAAAGCGAGCTCTGGTGATGGAGGTGTAGAAATCAATGCCTTCATAAAGAGAGTCAATGTCAATGCTGGCCTGGGTGCTGGAGGAGAGTGTTCTCTTGGCCCTCTCACATGCTGTGCCCTCTTGTTCTGGCTGATGTCTTTCTTAAACTTCCTCTTGAATTCTTCAACAAAGTGATTCACCATGCGATTATCAAAGTCTTCCCCACCCAGATGAGTGTCTCCCGCTGTGGCTTTCACCTCAAAGATGCCATCTTCGATAGTTAAGATAGAAACATCAAAGGTGCCACCACTCAAATGATCTCCACTTTTCCGTGCTGGAACACACCCACACAGGAGTAGGTGGTACCCAGGTCAATTCCAATCGACACACCATGCTGAAGACATCTTGATTTCTGCACACACAGAATAAGTAGAAAATAATGAATTTAACAGGTGACACACAATGGTACCACGGATGCACCATCACAACTGGGCCAAAGTTACAGTATACCCCTCCGTCCAAAAAAAAAAAAAAAAAACTGGTAAAGAAAAAATAAAACTAAAGTATAATTTTGGCATGTAATATATGTTTTGGCAAAATATGTTTGTATGATATGTTTTTATATGTTTTCTACTTCTTGTTAACTACTGGAACCTCTATGTGCATTATAATTATGTTACATCGATTTACTCACAGAGTCTCAATCTGCGGAAGATGGTTTCGTTTAAGGTGAAATTCGTCTTGCTTCTACAGAATGAGTTTCCTCGCTGCTTTCCTCTAGGTATGGTTCTGCCGTAGCCTCCTATTACTCAGTTTCATTATATATCTCAGCACACCGTACTCCAGCAGTTTATGGAACGCTCAACCTAGTCTAACCAATTAAATGATTGCCCAGGTCTGCATTGACCAGTGAGATTATATTATGTTGTGCGGACGGCTGACGTAGAAAAACACTTTAACAGCCGAGATGTCCAGCAGCTGGCAGAAAGTTCGTGAACTTTCCGACTGTGATCATTAACAGTCTTGTTGCCGACTACTTACATCATGTAACTGTTACTATCACATAAATTGTGTAAGAATACTTGCTCGAACGGGTTATGAGAGCTTTGTTTACTGAGTGCATTCCAAATTATCATTTTATCTGGACAACATGCCAATAATATGCGGCTCTGCAGTTAGACTCTTCTCCATGCAAACGTTTATCCAGTAGTAGTATGAACACCGCCACGCCACAATGTGTCAGCATCGCTATTTTTTCACGAAACATTTCCTTTTGAATGTCTCGATGGTCACCATATGTGTTCTCGCGTGGTCTGAGCATAAACGAGTTCTGCGATCGAAAAGATGGCAGCACTCTTTGAACTCTCCACGCTTTGCGGACTGAGTGTGGACCAAAACAGTATAGAATCAGGAATACAAGGAATCGAATTGTATGGGGATGATGACCATGTCGTTGTTACGGACTCGAAGAGATCTGTCACATTATATAAGGTAAAGTGAATCCCACAGATCTGTTAGGTTCAGTAACTGGCCATGCTGTCTACGTAGCCCCCATGACACCCCCACGCAAAACAGTAACCTACTTTGATTCGTTTGTGCACGTAAAGCAATAATCGTGTGGTCAGACTCAAACACTTTTAGAGAAGACGTCATTGGGCAACGTGCATTTTAACTGATGATGACAACATTCTAATTTCGGAACTAATGCTAAGCTATCAACATAGATGTGGTGTCCAGAAAAGGACAGCTTTTTCAGTCTGATGAGAATACCGTCGCGATCAGTGATCGGTAGTATCCCTGACTTACGAATGGAGTTGTTTGTTTTGACAGGTCTCCGATCAGAAGCCCTTGGGTAGCTGGACAGTGAAACAGGGACAAAGAATAACTTGTCCCGCCATATATAACTCCAAAACAAGAGAGTACGTGGTGGTGACCGATAACAAGGTAAACAACAAATGCAAATTTCTTTAAGCCTTCACTATCTTTATCTGAAAGTAAGTCAGACATTTAGGTGGCATAAAACTACCTCTAAACTACCTCTTTCCTTCTAGGTTATAAGAGTTTGGAAAGATGATGACATCAATATTGACAAGACATTCAAAGCTACTGTAAGTCTGATGTTGATATCCAATTTAGTTAAAGTTTAACAAAATCTATGAAATTCTATTTAAAAACAGTTCTATGAAAAGAGTTTTTTTCTCTTTTCCCATATGAATTATGTCTATATTCCTGCTCTGCTTTGCAAAGTTTGTTTTATACTGCAGTCTTTCATTTGCCTTGCCTTTCAGTTTTGCTTGGGTCTGTGCTTGTTTGCTCTTCCTGTCTTCTGTTATCTTTGGGATTTTGGTCACCTGACCCAGTTTGCTCCTGTGCTGTAGGTGTCCTCAGACGTGTGGAGGGTCCACACCGCCCCTGACCAAGATCCAGTGGTTCTTTTTCTCTCAGGGGCCATCCGCTCTCTGGATGTACTGTTGGCTGACCCCCAGCAAAATGTAGAGAACATTCTCTCAGACGATGAGGTCATCAGGTACAGCAGGGCACTGCCTGGCCTTCATGTCACAGATTTGTGACTGTCGAGATTATAATCCCAGTGGGACATTTATGGGTCATGTGGTGTTTTTGAGAGGGAACCTCCCGAACTTAGATTTTAAATATTCAGGTCCAATGTGTGACCCATAACATTACTTTCAGTTTTCCGTCATATACCAATAGATGATGTTTGATATTGTGGAAGTTAGCTTTGAATCACTATGCTTTTTGCTTTGCTACCCATCAATGTCAGAGTGAGAGTGTTGTTAATGTTTTCCCCAGGTGGAGTACCTTTGTCACATCAGGAAAACAACAGTGGGTTCTTTATATCACAGAACAGGTAGGACTACACTCCTACTACTCCTTCTATATTGCTTTAAATGACCTGTGATTCCCCTGGCACTTAATGGATCATTCCATTTTTTGACTTCAGAATGGGGAGCAATTTCTGCATGTGCAATCTCTTGCGGACATGACCAGAGCAGCATACCGCTGGGAGAATGCAGGCTCTACTCCTCTCAGCTTCTCAGGCTCACCTCGCAGTGGCCATCTACACATACTCAGTCTGTGTAAGTAACCATATAACACAAGAAGCCATCTGCTGTCAGGCCACCTGCTGAGCGTTAACTCAGTGTTGGTGATCGAGTAATATTGGTTTGGGCTCAATCATCCAGGTTACTTTGTAAAAAGAAGACTATATCTTAGAAGATTGAGTATGTCAGATAAGGCACCTGACAATATATATATTTTTTTGATATAGGCCTATACACACTGCTTATAAAAATTACTTCTGAACTTGTGTTGTGTTGAAGTGTTGAAAAAACATTAGGAAAACATTTTCCGTTATCTGAACACACTCACTCTGTCTCTCCATTCTGCTCTGGCCGATAGACCCTGATGGATGCGTGTATGAGAGCATGGTGCCCATGCGGTTGCCTGGTATGGTTCAGGGTGAGGTTCTGCCCTTGCCCAGGACACTGCTCCTAAGATTGCCTCTGGCGGAGGGTGTGCTGGCGTCGGCCTCCGCCGTGCCCTTGGATGCGGCCCATGTGGCAGTGGTGGGTGTCCCGCACCCGTCAGCCGGAGCAGGAAAAGGTGAACCCATCTGGCATCTCGGCTCACCCGACTTCCTTTGAATGAACGTTATTACCCAGCTTGTCCCTGTGGTAGTTCCCTCTGGTCATGTGGGATTTCTTGTTCCTCCTCCTCAGATTACCTGTGTATTTGGAATACCAACTTTCAGACTCTACAAGCTGGGAAAGAAATGGCTGGGAGAGTATATGGACAGGTGAGTCAGGAGAGATGTGCTTTTGCATTTTTCTTGGATTCAGAAATATTTAAACCAGATCAAACGCAAACTAAAATCGTTTTGTGTCTTTGTTTGTAGTTGTGGTGTTATGGTGGCAAGCTGTACGTTCCCCATGGGAAGTCTTTGTCTGTAATCCCCTTTAAATGTCAAAAGTCCTCCCTGGCTGCAGCTTTGGGGAAACTCCGACATTCTGGAGGCTGTGGTGAGCATTTCTTTAGCACTCCGCTCCAAGAAAACCATCCCTGTTGCCCCACAGATATTTTGCTTATGGTTCCCGACCATATGAAATTTATTTTAAAACGTGAAAGTAATGTGATTGAATTAAGTAAACATGCAGAGTGGAAACACAAGAGGGCGCCTCTGAACCAATATCAGCCACATTTATATCAAGATCCTGACTGATGAAGAGTGTAAGGAGACAGAGGGGGGGTGATAAGTAAGGGATAATGGCCGGCGAGGTGTGCTGTTATACAGAATTAAGGAATGAGGCGAATAACTTCACACCGAAAGCAGAGTGCAGTTCCTCTGCCAAGTTCATTAATTCCGTATAACAGCACACCTCAAAGGCCGTTATCCTGCTTATCGCCTGGTTGCAAATCATGCATGTAAGAAATAGATGCTAATTTAAACCTAAAGCTTGCAGCTCAGTTATAAAGAAGCCAGCCTTGCTGTACTACTTTTCAACAGTGGTTATAGCTGATAACAACTGATTCTATTGAGAAGTTCAACTGCCGTTTACTATGGTCGTTATAGTTATCATTCAAAAGAGCATTGATATTGATAAATGGTAATTAGACTTTTTCACCAGATCTGCTTCATAGGTGTGCGTTATATAGAATTAACACACACCCTGCCACCAAATCAGTAATCAGTATTCCATTTCTCCAGATGATAAAGGCTGATATATCAGCAAATTGATGCAGAACTGTTTATGTGTACATGTAACCCCTCATAATTATTGCCATGAGTATGTTACATCCATGTAGGAAACTTTAGTCTGCTTTTTTGTTTTTGCCCTCCTGATTTGACTTTGTCTCTGTGCTCAGACACGTCGCCTCCCATCCCTTTACCATCGTGGGGTTCAGGCACTCAGGAGGATGTGTCTGCTGGTGGGATGGAGACACGGAGAGTAAGTCAGACTTCTGATCCTGCTCTGGTCCTCTCTTGGCCCTTTTCCACAGGGAATTGGTTCTCCAGCCGGTTCCTTTCAGGGCTCTTTGAACCTCACTACCTCAGCCAGGAGGAGCCTTTGTTTTCAAAGAACCATTTTGAACAAGTCGTGTCATCATAGGAGACAATGCATAATGAATGTGAATAGAGCAAATGACCTCTCTGTCCAAACTGTAGAGAGATATCACCTTCTCTGGCGCACTGGAATAACCAGCTCTCTTTTGGCTCTTGCAAGGAACCAACTTTTCTGGTTCCAAACCCATTTTCTTAATGGTAAAATTGCTCTGTATGGCTCAAAGTTTGGAATGCAACCTGGAATGAAACACATTCCCTTTGGTGGAACAAGGTTATCTCTCTCTGTGTAGCTCACATACCTTGAAATGGACAACATGTGTAGACCTACAAATGTTCCCTTTCTGTTAGTGTTACTTTCTTTGGGTACTGTTCAGTGTTTCTGTTCTCCTGAGATTTCAGTATATGTGATCAGATCCACTGCACTTCAAACCAAATGTGTAAATTGTGTTCAAAGGCCTCACTGATTTACCATCTTTTCCTCTTCATAGAAGTTATCCCGCAAAAGCCAAGGAGCCTCCAACATATCTGTTGACCAATTAATTGAACAACTCAAGGTAACAGCCTTTCATCTAACACAGTATATTCACTATTCCATAGAACCTCTGAATAGTAACTAAGAAAACACTTTTTTACTGTTTTTAACAGTAGGAGATATCCTTTTGTGTTGTTTATAAACTCATTATGCTAAATACTATAACTTTACAATTGTGCAATGGGGCTTCTTAATCCTATTGCATCTTGTTTCATAAAACTCATAAAACTTTTTTCAGCTGTTGCATAAATTAGAACAGTTGCAAAAATTTCTAGACACGTGATGGTCATTTTATTAAATTCCTGAGTCACCAGTGGCGCCCTTACCATGTTGTTTCCTCTTCCAGTTGTGCCCAGAGGAGGCGGTCCAGAAGGCAGTGTCGTCCTTCATCTCCAAGTCAGACCTTCCAGGTCAGCAGCTGGCTGTGGGGAACCTGGCCTCCACTCTAGTCTCTCGGAGCCTGGCGGAGCCGTCCTTCTACCCGCATAGTGTCCTGGTGCAACTAGTTCACACACAATGTCTCTGTCACAGGTGACAGACACTCACACATACTGAACATATGCTGAAAAATGTTATCTTCTATGACACCTGCTTGCAAACAAAGAAAGTCTGTCTTTGAAATAATGTCAGTGGGTTCAACATTAACGTTCTTGGACCACACTAATGTTTTTTTTTTGTCCAAATATGGTCAAATACATTCAGTGGCTATTTATTAATATGCATTTGTGTCTCTAGTGTGTGTCCTGATCTCCTGAAACTGGCCCTGGAGAAGAAGGATTTTGCCCTGTGCCAGTTCTGTCTCCAGGTCTTCCCAGACATTCCTGAGGCCCTCACATGTGCCTGCCTCAAAGCCTTCCTCAGGTAAATGCCCTCAACCGCCTGTAAAAAAAAGTCCATCATAATCATAGTTTTTTTAATGGGAGCTGTCCAATACTTGTGTCCTTTGCTAAACACTCTTGAGACAATTTCCTGTAAATTGAAGGCACAGACTAAAAAAAAGAACTGATAAGATCTTTACAGAAACCACAACAAAAGCAGTCTGGGAGTAGGTTTAGTCTGTACATGGAAAAACTGCCAATAACGAAATCACACAACGTTGTGAACACTGTTAACCCTTCATTCACAAGCTGCCAGTATGAGTTTATTTTCCCCTCATGACCCGCAGTGTTCTGTACCTTATAAACAAAACTTAATCTTTAGGTACCGCTAACAAGAAACCTCTTGGAAGAGTATCTCTTGGGCACTGTGTATTTGACTCTCCTCTTGACCATCTTCAGTGTGGATTTGGACCAGACTCTTATGAGGCATTAGTGTCAATCCAATAACCCACTCCCCATCCCCCCAGCGCTACTGACAGTGAGCTGGAGGCGGTTACCCTGGAGACGGACAGCGTGGCGTTTGTGGAGGGCCTGAGTGACACAACGGTGCAGGTGGACATGGAAGAGGACGATGGGGAGGAGACGCAGCGACACAACGGCTTCAGCGTGGCGCCACCGCTATCAGCACCCGAGACCAGCTATGAGGCCCAGCTCCCACTCCTCCGCAAACCAAAGCTCACCAGTTCCTCCATGCCTCTGGACATGAGGCGGCCCATCAGTCTCCTCAGAGCTGTGTTACTGTATCCTTTAGCCGCAGATGCTTGTAGCAACTTATGATCTTCCTTCCGTCAAATGGGTTCCGTTTACTTTGTCATGCATTGAAATTCAAACCAGCTGAACAATTGAATTCAACTTTTGGGAAATCTGTAAATATGGTTAGATTCTCTCTTAGCTCTTGACTCTTGGTTAGATTCACTGTTAGCTTACTAGTCTATTGTAACACATTGTGTGTATTTAGTGGATATATACTGCATTGGTTTGGCTTTTGTCCTTGACAGCAATGCTACAGAAATGAAATTGTACAGACTCTATATAGTGAGACTTTCCTATTGCCTCATCTCAAAGAACTCACAGCACCACAGGTTATAGTAAGTATCTATTTGGAGTCACAAGTGATGCTTTTTTGTAATTAAAATCAAATGCTTATGCACCAGTTGTGTTACTGTACATATTGTTAAGCTTTTGGTATGGAGAGACTTTTATCTCTGCAAAGATACAAGTGTTTTTTGCAGCCACTAAATGCCCCCCCCCCCATGCACATTACAACATTTTGTTATTAACACATGGCTGTTATCTACCTAATTAAATGTATACATGTATGGCACTTCAAAGGTCATTTCCTGTATTCCCAGCTCTTTCTCCAGTATCTACAGTTCTTATACGTTAAGTACTACCAAGACATAAACACACAGGTTCCTGCGCTGAGGTCACCGACAATGACACAGGTTGGTGTGATGTATGTTTTCTGTGTCCCTCTGATCCGTAATGTCCTCTGCCAAGGTGCTGTAGATGTTATAACCCCTATGTTTTTTTCCCTGTGTTCTTCCTAACTGTAGATCATAGATTGGGTCTGTCTGCTTGTGGATGCCCACTTCACAGTCCTGGTCATGGCTCCAGAAGCTAAGGAACTGCTGTCAGGCCTTCACGGTTTTGTGAAGGCACAAGTAAGTGCTCTTCAGCTAGAATAAAACAGAGCAGCAACAAATCACTTGCACTACCATACAGAAGATGGTTGCCGTATGTGAGCTATGGTAATTTGGTGGCGGTCATGCACATTCTAAAATAAGATGTCGTAACATTATATGCGCTGCATCTGTGCTTGATGCAGCACTGATATTAATTTTGAAACCATATATGAAAGGTATACTGCTACAACTATAGCACAACAATGGCTGTGTTTGGAGTTGCAAATTATTTAAGTTACATATTTGGACAAATTTTCTGTGAGACTAGTTCAAGATTCAGCATAGTGCTTTACATGTCATTATATTATTATAAGCAAGTACATTTGCTCCACAAAAAAATTATTCAAAAACAAATAATGGACAGGTAGGATGATACTGAGCTAATTTTGTTTATGTTTGCCCTTCTGTGGTCTTTCAGATGAGGTTGTTTACTGATCTGGGGAAAATCGAAGGAAGTCTTCAAGCACTGAAGAAAGCCAAGCAGACAAAGGACAACAGCCAGTACTCTATTGAAGTGATTGAGCTGTTTTAAAGCAATTATATAGACTCTTTTAAACAAATACAGCTGTGCTCCTCTACCATGAATAACACATTTGCAATAAACGACACAGGGTTTGTGCTTGCCAGATCTGTAGACATTGCAACATTGTATTTGAGAGATACAACATGAATTGGAAATAGGAATTGCAAATTAAAGCCATAACTGTTGTTTGTAGATCCACTTTCTAAGAGGACGTCTGCATTTTAAATCAACTTGTTTTGACTTATTTTTGTCATGGAATGTTCTTTTGTCAAAGGACTGTCATGGCCGATTAAGGTTACAACCAGATGAAAGCCGTTTTTGTCTTTTGTGCATTATTCCAACTAAATCTTTCAAATAATGACCATGTTTGTAAATATGGAAGCATTTTGGACTGCCTTCTGATGTTAAGGAATACTGGGATGGGCATTTGGCTGCATCTCAAACCAAGGTCCCGCACCAAAAAGCATAACTTACTTTTATATTAAAACTAGTGCTGTTAATGTTAATGCGTCAATGCATGTGATTTTTTAAACACAAATTAATCGTGCAGAGGCATGTCACTTCCCGCCAGCGCCCTCCTCACTTTGGCTTTGACACGCAAATGACAAACGCGGTCGACAGCTGCTGCAAACTGGGCAACTTTCTAACTTGCCGTAAATGGGGTCTTTGGTCTGTTTTTTGTTTTAAGGTAACGTAAAGTATACAGGTCACTACGCAGTTCAATATGCGCAACACCTGTTCAAAGGCAGTTGTCAGTGTTTATCTGAAGGTAAATTGCAACCCTGCTCCGCAAAGCCTACAGTAGCTGGGAGTAGTGCCAACAGAGAAAACCCGCGGCAGTGCGGCGGAGGATGATGAAAAGATAATGTGTGTAATATTTTTAGAATGTTCATGATTTGATGACTAAGTGCAAAATTGAAAGTTAAAAAGAACTGAGGCAGAAACAAAATTTCAGGACACCGAGAACTTTTTTTCAACATTCTCTAAGTAGTCAACCACAGACGTTTCATTGAGATCTGCGTTGAATGTGTACCCATGTGTATTACTGAAATGCATTCCCTACAGGGTCTATAATTAAGCTAATTAGGAGACTTAAAGTTCTGCTTCGTAAGCAAAGTTTTTTAAAATCACCATTCCCCTATTAAGTAAAATTGCATATTTAACAACGACGTCTCAATTTTTTCTCTACCATAAGTCAATTAACGAATGCATTTGTGTACAGCAAAACGGAGGGAAACCATTATGGCCTTACATGGCCAGGTATTTTATTGATTCCGATGGAACTCGATCACCTGAACAATCATTAACACCTTTTGTTCGGACCCTTTACATTAGACTGTTAATCATTAAACAACAGAAAGTGTCTTCTGAATGTGTCACTAAATTCATTTTCAAGAGTGCTATTGGTTTCACCGGCTAATGACAAGCTAAGCTGTGCTAGCAGAGGCTACGTGGCTTCTCCAGACAGAGATTTTACACTACCTTTTCCACAGGGTTGTATCTACAAGTGGATTGTGGTTTACATTAAGCACGACCGATATCTTGAATTGTCTGGCGAAGCTGTGGTCCCGTAAAAGCTTTCGTTGTCGGCAGGATTCGAACCTGCGCGGGGAGACCCCAATGGATTTCTAGTCCATCGCCTTAACCACTCGGCCACGACAACTGGACACTTAGGTTCATGTACTGAATTTTTTGAAATCATGATTTGTAAAAGTGAACCACACACACTTTTGTATGAAGAGTTAGTCTATTGACTATTATTTTGTGTGCCAACATCAAAACTTCCCCACCAGAGGCTTAACTATGGCAGGGAAATATCCACTCAACATGAAGTGAATTTGTCGCAGTAAAAATAGGAAGCCTAAAATCACAGGTTGGAAAAAAACGTAGCATATGAAGAGGCGTTTTTTTAGTTATTGGTCAAGATAATAATATCCGAAGGTGAGACCATTGAATCCTTTAATTCTTAAACAACATTCACCAACTGGAAAATACTAGTAAAAGGGCGTCGCAATATACAGGTCCAGGAATGTATAGTAGGTTCCAGCAACATCTGTGCTTTTAACTATTATAAAATCTTCGAAAAGCGTTACATACAAGTTAACAAGTGGGTCATCACCACTCTCTTCAATTCTGTCTAAATCTGTAGTCTATGTTTAACTTGAACTATACCAGAGTCCATTCTCCATTGCTTGCATCGTATTTGAAATCATCTCAAGCATGTATGGATTAGGTCAGACATGCGCTACATTTACAGGCTCGCGCCTCTGTAATCTATCGATGAATAACATTTGCTGAACTCTGACTGACAAATGGACGTAAATAAACTCCGTCCTGTCTACTATGCCTTCTAATTTTGTGAACTAACACGGTATTCGCATCTATTGTAGTTTACGTCACGTGACCTCCATAGAGGGCCTACTGAGTGTTTTCAGTACAGGGAGAGAGGAAGAAAAATGGCGACTGTAGGCGACCCGGAGCGGGACGCCGGCCATTCAGTTTGAGCTTTTTCCCGTTAATTTAGACCGGGGATTTACGGGGCACCTGCAGACTAAACAAAGCAAGCTAGACTTTTGGAAGCGACCTGTTTTGTCTGAATTGCGTGTGCAGGTGGCGTACGAAAACTGAAAACAGAAATAATACATTATCTAAGCTAGCTTGCTATAATGAGAGGGAGAAGAGGCAGGCCGCCCAAACAGGCGCTGATGGGGGAGCCATCCCCCGCGCCAGTCCGCGGTTTGAGACCCAGGCGGGGAATGCGTGGAAGAGGTCGAGGAACACCAGATATTGAAGCTGTTACTCCAAGAAGGGGAAATTACCATTCTTCGAGGGGCAGAAGAAAATTTGGAGCTACATCGAGGGGTAGAGGAAGAGGCAGAGGCTCGAGAGGTGGCCGCGGAGGCAGAGGGAGACGGCCAACCAGCAAGATTGTGTACGATGACCATGAGAGTGATGATGAGGATGCCGTGAGTTTGAGATCGGACGATGATGAGTATTTACGGGAAAATCCTCTATCGGATGATGACGGGGCCTTTGATGATGGCTCCGATTATCAGGGGGAAATACCAGATGAAGATGATGCTAGTTACTGCACGGAGAGCAGTTTTAGGAGTCACAGTACATACGGCAGCACTCCAGGTACGTTGCTGCTAGCTAACTAGCTAGCTAACTAGCTTAATGCTTAATTAAGTCCTGGAAGTGTGAGACCGATCCATACACCCAAGAATGGCAATAAAACTTACTTAACTGTTGTGCACAAGTGTACATGGTGCGAAGTAAGTTAAGCTGCATTGTTCAAAATGGAGCTTGCTCGCAGAAACAGGCCTCTTTGTTTATTGAGATCCGGTGATGTATCGCGCACTTGTACCATCGTGCAGTTGATTGTTTACAAATAGTAGACCACCATTCATGCCCAAAAGTGTGCATATAAAGATTAAATCAATTGGTTCTTACATCACTTGTGTTATTTCAGTTGATACAACATTACGTAATTTTAACGCTAATTGTTTTTTTTAGACGCGGCATTATTCGCTTATGTTAGCTTTCGGGCGATCAACTTCTGATCATCCATTCATTCAAATGTTTGGACATTTTTGCCTTTTTCCATTTGTGCTGAAATCGGACATAATTTCATCAGCTGTGCAAGGTTTCTTGTGAGTATAGAGGTACATATCGACAGTGTGCTAACGTTGCTAGCAACATTTGCAGTACATCCTTACGATGCGGATATATCCACATAATGAATGAGTTTAAGTTAAGTTCTGCAACTTAGAAAAGTGTTCGCCAGCTTCTGATCGTGATGACAAGTTACAAATAACTACACTCTCTTTTCTCTCTGACAGTGGAATTAATTGCAAACTAATTGAGAACATTTTTGTTAGGTAAATACTCTTAATTAATGCTGCGAAAGGCTCGCATGTTAGCAAAAGGCAATTGACAGCACGGCTTTGTTTTGAAAATGGCGCTCCTGTTCCACCTGTTGCGTGAGGCATTCATTATCCCACATTCTTGATTACGTTAGTCCGTTTATTATTTTTTTTCTTTGCTCCTTATGGAGCTGATATTTGTTATTGGTTTGCAGCAGTGATGCATTGTTGTATGAACATTACTGATAAAGGGACAGGGGAAACTTGTATTCTTGTTTGTGCCTTTATCAAGCGTCCTTGCAGGTAGCTCTGAACACATTTACAATCTACAGCACGTTGTTTTTGTTAACAAAATGTGAATTACATCCCTTTTTTCTAATTTGAATGGCTATATTATGGAATTTTGCAGGGAAGCAAACAATTAATCACACATCTATATCCTCTGTCTACCTATGTCTTTAAGGGAGACGGTTATGTTTAAGTATGAGCTGGGGTGTTTCCTTGTCCTTTCGAGTTTGTGAATTGGTAGTAGTTCAGAGAAAAATAGGCTATGCACAGACACATCATGCAGACATCATGCAAGAAGGCAAGACACTCTAGGTGATGTGAACAAAGGATATGATATTTCACAGGAGACTTTCCTTCCCAGGAGATGGGACTTGTTTGCCATTGATGTTCAGTGTTCAGTCAGCCTGTGAGGGCTGCCGTTTTGTATATTGGAGGTGTTTTTTCCTTTTCTTTTTTTTTAAATTAAAAGTGGCACCCTTAATCTTTTTATATGGAACAAAATCCTAGTGGTTGTCCAAAACATGGAGTAGGTGAAACGCCAGCTGCCAGCTCAGCCAATTTACATTTTTGGACCCAAAACTAAGGGATCTGCATACATAAAAAAAACCTTTACTTAAAGTCAGCTTAGCTCACAGCATGACTTGTTGTCCCTCATAGGGTTTTCACAAAAGCAGGAGACGCCTTCACATTGACAAGTGAAAGCTTGCTGCGTGAGATGAATACACTAGAGGTGCAGCTGGAATGATGGTCCCCTGACAGTCTTATTGCTTGTTAGATTATGAATGAGTAAAACTCCTTGTTAGTCAGAGGGAAACTTATGCAGGCTCCAAGGTTTTAAGCCTGGTTGTGAAGCATCACCTGCCTGTGCAGTCATGCCGTCATCAGTTTCAGATACACAAAGTTCTAAATGTTCTCTCTCTGATGCTCGGCAAAAAGCTTTACTTCTCCTGGGTCACAGATCAAGACACACACACACACTCACACACTCACTCACTCACTCACTCACTCAGAGCAGCACTTAGATCTGCTTGGATTGCATTGGTCATGGACAGTTCATTTCGTTGGGGCTGTAGGGCCTTTTAGTGAGGCCTCCTTTATAGTGGCCAGGAAAAAAAAGCATGGCTGGATGGCATCTTAAGGTGTTATAAGCATTTTCTTTTTGATTCAGCCCTTTCTTCTTGAGCGGTTATGTAAGGTAACAGATAGACAAATGTTGGTTTTCAAAGGGATCGGGTGCAACCAGCTGACCTATTTCCCTCCCGATAAGGATCAGGTTCAACCTCTGTGTTCATAATGTGAGACTTAGGCCGCCCGGTAGGTACATGTTGTGGGTTCTCCTACACTTGGCCTAATCGTGGATTATGCCGGTAACCAATAAGGGTTCCTCACTGTGAAAAGCCTGTATTGAAAGGCTAGCGATTCATTGGCTCAGCAGGGTGCACTTTGTGTCTCTGGGCCAAACTTTAACCTGCCGTAGCCAACACACAGAACCGCCTTTGTGGATCTAATGAAGAACTGGACATGAATGTTCCGTTCATTTTAGAAGAGTCTTCCCACAAAGGGGATGTTCTCCTGACTGGAAATATATATATGTATATGTGTGTGTGTGTGTGTGTGTATGTATGTATATATGTGTGTGTGTGTGTATATATATATATATATATATATATATATATATATATATATATATATATATATAATTACAGACAGCAGAGAGCATCTACTTTATGCTAAGACTGTTCTATATATATAACTTAGGATTGTGGTTGTTCAGTGTAAACTGCTGGCATGCCATATTTTGGCATGGAAATGGATTGTATCATGTAGACTTTGGCTGCCTATGCAAGTGGGCTGCTTAGAAGTGATAGGATATTAAAGTGCCTGGAGATCAAAAGGATTATAATCTCTTTCCCGTTAAGTCATGTATCAGTTTGTAATTTCCAGAATTCAGTGTAATCTACTGTAAATCCATCGGAAAATGGCATATGGTGGCATTCATTTAATTTCAGGTGTGCTTTTAAGTGGAAAGCATTGCCGTACTAAATTTCTTCTGTTCTTCTGTTTTTTTTTCCCCCTGGGTTCAACCTGCGATGATCATATAAAACTGCTAAAAAAAATGGCACCTGGTATTCATTTTCGAACCTTTATTCACATTATTTTAGCATAAGTACTTAGCACAACATAATGAATCAAAAAAAGGCCATATTTTATGTGCATGATATATTGTATATGGTATTGGGTTGAGTTAATTTTGTGCATTATTTCACAATATTTTGAGTCCAGCAGACAAGTGTGTTTTAACCGTTTCCTCTCCCCCATCTCCATCCTCCTTAGGTCGCAGGAGACCGCGTGCACGGCGGCCTCGGTCGCCCATCTTCGAGGCGAAGGAAATACCGCCACTGGAGCTCCCCAAGTCGTCTGACGACCTGCTGATTCCCGCCGGGCAGATGCTGAACGTGGCAGCTGTCTACGAGGTGCTGCGCAACTTCAGCTCTGTGCTGCGGCTGTCGCCCTTTCGCTTCGAGGATTTCTGTGCGGCGCTGGCGGGCCAGGAGCAGTGCACGCTGATCGCCGAGATGCACATCTCGCTCCTCAAGGCCATCCTGCGCGAGGAGGACTCGTCCAACACCACGTTTGGCCCCGCTGACCTCAAGGACAGCGTCAACTCCACGCTCTACTTCATCGACGGCATGACGTGGCCCGAGGTGGTGCGCGCCTACTGCGAGAGCGACCCTGAATACCACCACGTGCTGCCCGTGCAGGAGGGCGAGGAGTACCCCTTTGAGCCGCTCGAGTCCAAGGTCAAGGTGCTCCAGTTCCTAGTGGACCAGTTCCTGACCACCAACCTGGCGCGCGAGGAGCTCATGTCGGAGGGCGTGGTGACGTACGACGACCACTGCCGCGTCTGCCACCGGTTGGGCGACCTGCTCTGCTGTGAGACCTGCTCAGCCGTTTACCACCTGGAGTGCGTCAAGCCGCCGCTGGAGGAGGTACCCGAGGACGAGTGGCAGTGCGAGGTGTGTGCGGCGCATCAGGTGCCCGGTGTGGGCGACAGCGTCACCGAGGCGCAGAAGAGCCGACCCTACATCCGCCAGGAGCCCATCGGCTATGACCGACACCGCAGGAAGTACTGGTTCCTCAACCGGCGCGTTGTCGTGTAAGTAGTAGAGAGTGGAGTATCGATCTACTAGTAGCAGAGAGCAGTGTAAGTAGCAGAGAGTACAGTATGGACCTAAACCTGAAGCTTTCATTCTCATTGAATGATATAGTTGTCACTCCTAGGATCTAATCATTCACATGCGTCTTAATATGTACTTTTGATCTTGATATGATCTTAAGAATGCAAAATGGAAGGAGAAAAGTTTTGGGCTCTCAGTTTTGAGAGCAGAAAGCATAAAAAGGAGAATTAGCCTGCACCCTTTCTCACCAGAATGGAGAGACACGTCTGATTACCAGTAAATATTGCACAGTCCATTGGAAAACTACACTGGTTATATGGATGGCATTAATCTTAGCAGTAATCTCTACTAAAAATCAGCCTCTGAGAACCCCATTCTGAATTGCCCCCATATTCCAGTAAATCACTGTCTCGGTAAATATTATTGGCTTATAAATCGATTCTCACCTCCAGACAGAAATTTCTTAATTTAAGCCTTTGGTTCTTTCACCACTTTTCCTGTGTCCCCTCACCCATGAGACAAGTCAAGTCACCAGAAAAAAATCACTTGCTCTTCAGAAGCATATTTGACTCATGTCTGTGGGTGAAAATCTCAACTGCATTGTTGCAAAGTGATTTCTTGGGGCTCGATCTTATTTCACTGACGGCTTCATGTCACGCCAAACAGCCCGATAGTGTTTCAGACAAGAGTGTGTGTGTCTGTGTGTGTGTGTGTGTGTGTGTGTGTGTGTGTGTGTGTGTGTGTGTGTGTGTGTGTGTGTGTGTGTGTGTGTCGGGTGCGGGGGTTGATGACTGTTGCTAACCATCAAGCATCTCACTCTCAAGTAGGTCAAATCAAGTTACATCTCGGCTAGCCACGGCTTGGCCTCCACACACATAGAAGGCTAATTGAAACCCACTTTTAGACCCAGACAAACACATGTGGTCATGTGTCCTCCTCCAAGTCAGACCCAACTTCCCCTGACAGAGTAGCTTCCTCTTTGGTATTTAGCTGCAGCCCTAGGCACCTGCCTGCCTATGATCTCAGCCCTATCCCTAAGGGACTTGGGAAGATGAGTCACTAATGCAGGCATCGGAATGAAATGTTGCTGGTAAATGTGGTGGATCTGCAGCGGGAGAAATGAATCCCAGGGGATCCGTGAATGTCTCTGTGCTTCTGCCTAACAGGACTTAAGCATACAAGCCCACTAGCACCGTAAGACATGACTTGGTACCCTTGAGAGTTTGCATGAGGATTATCTCCAAATTCTAAGTTTGTGACACTCAGAGAAGTGGAAAAAAATAAGGAAGTAATTGGGCATATTAAAATGGTTATTCTTGCCACAAGGAAATGGTGTATGATCTTAGGTGAAATGCACATAAAATTCAATTCAAAGTTTGTTTTTTCAAAATGTTTAAAGATCAATACAAATTGATATGTAAAACTCTGGTGTGCTGGCCTACCTCTTGTTTGGCCTGTAAACCTAGCAGCCTTTCTGACTGCCCTTGTTGATAAAACTTGCCCCGCTCGCCCGTCTGCCCTTGCCTTAGTGTTTCCCCAAACGAACCCCTCTGTGTCGGTCCTCTTCTGTGTCCAGGGAGGAGGACGGCGAGCAGGAGAACAAGGCCATGTGGTACTACAGCACACGGGTACAGCTGGCCGAGCTGATGGAGACCCTGGACAAGGCCTACTGGGAGAGCGACCTGCACGCCGCGCTCGAGGAGGTGCTCCCTGAGATCCACAGCCACATGGACATCACCGAGGACCTGACCAACAAGGCCCGTGGCAACAACAAGGGTTACCTCACCGCCGCCAATGGTAAGGAGGACAAGGAGGAGGAGAAGGGTCAAGGGCTTACCTGGGGTGTGTGTGTGTGTGTGTGTGTGTGTGTGTGTGTGTGTGTGTGTGTGTGTGTGTCTTGAGTGTGAATGTCCAGAGGAGTGGACAGAAAGTAGAATACACTAAAGGTTTCAGACAAAACTATAGCCTTGTAGCTCTCAGGACCTGGATGGATTTAGTTTGAGGTAGTGTATCTGTTTTGTAGACAAAAATTAAAGATAGAAGAGACATCTAAGGTCAGAGTTTCAGTTGTTGCAGTTGTCTATAAAAATCTATAAAATGTGGGCATGCTACGGGTTAGTCAAAGGCTGGTTAGTACTGTACACCTTTATTTAGAAGTCTGGTTAGTACTATACGGTTTAGTTTAGAATGCTGGTTAGTATTGTACGCCTTAGTGTAGAAGGCTTTACTGCTGTACGCCTTAGTTTAGAAGGCTGGTTAGTACTGTACACTTTAGTGTAGAAGGCTGGTTAGTGTTGTACGTTAGTACTGTAGTTTAGGAGTCTCAATGCAGAGGTGTTGACTAAGTGTATTTCCACAGGGTCATTGAGTGGGATTTTTATTATTTTTTATTTTTAGCACTTAATTTGTCCCGGTGCATCTATTGTCCCCCTCCTGCCCATTGGGCACAATACAGCTTTACCATCAGTTTCTGCCAGCTTCATTAGGCTAACGAGTGGCTCAAATGACCCTTGACGAGCTGTGCTTGTGTTAGGAACACATCTTCACCACTAATGGGCGCCTCGCACCCGCTGATGACTGTATTTACGCCCCAGATTGAGCATTCCGGTAGATGGTGGGAGACATTGAGTTCCTCGTAGCAGTGGTGTTTCAGGGTGGAGAGGTGGGAGCAGAAGAGAGCGCAGCCAAGTAGGACATGTCTAGACCTCCACTTTTGGAGCAGATGAGCACAAAGACACCCATTGTGAGCATCAAGACTTGAGGATTTTTTTGACAGCCTGCACCCAAAGAGAGGGGATGAAGGCCATCGCTGTTCCAGTGCTTCATGCCTTCATGAGGTTCCCTCAGTGATGTTTGGCCCTAGTATAGGGTGATCTGACTGGCACATTGCTTGAATCGCGAGATCTAACAGGCACATTCCGTGTGTTGCAGACTCTCTCTGTCCTCCTATTTTTCTGCCTCCCTGTGTCTTTCTGTCTCGTTTTTTTTCTCTCTGTCTCTCTCTCACACACACACACACCTTTTTCTGTCACCTCGTTGCACGCCGCTAGTCTGTGTCTCCAGCCACTATCTGGATGTGTTGAGCAATCATCATCTTCCAATTTTGCTACCAGTGTCGGCTGATTGCTTACCGCCCACCCGCCAGGCTATTGTTCTCCTCCTGCAGATAGTGAAGGCAATTGTTTTGACAATTCTTCACACACACACACACACACACACACACACACACACACACACACACACACACACACACACACACACACACAGTGATTGCCACATACTCACACATAAGCCATTACACACACACATTCACACTCACACACACAGCCAGTGATTGCCACATGCTCACACATAAGCCATTATACACACACACACATGCACATTTACACAGTCATTTCTCGTGTGTGCATATCTGCTGTCCGACAGGGTCTTCTCTCCCTCCTGTTTTGTTTGCTCTGGCCTTATCATTAACTTGGCTGCTTTTCCTTTCCTCCTCCCTGCTGCGGTCTGATAATCACATCTCCACTTCCCCTCCCCCACTCCCACACCCACCCACCCACTCTATAGTGGCATACCACCACCACCACCACCTCCTCCTCTTCTCCTAACCTCATTGCCTCCCCTTCCCCCACCAGTCATACACACACACACACACACACACACACACACACACATATACAGCCCCTCTTGCATTGCTGCACGCCTGCAGCTCCTGTTGGCTGGCTGGGTCATACCAGGTGGCCGTTGCTTTGGAGGTTTGCCTTTTCCCTTTTGTGTGCTAGGTGTGTGTGTGGTGTGTGTGTGTGTGTGTTGGGGGAGGGGAAGGGAAGGAGGGTGTGAGGCAGGTTGGTGGTGTTGGCATGATCATAATACAAGCCAAGCAGCTTCAAGGGCTTTAGGGGCCAAGGAGAGGAGAGAGGCACTAGAAAGATTGAATGGATGAGAAAAATGGAGTGAGTGAGACAGAGAGGGAGGGAGAGGGAGAGTGAGAGGTCATGTGCTTTAGGGACGGAGATGATCTAAAGTAACATCTACGAGCGGGAGTTAGTCTGTGTGGCTGAATTACATGAACATTAGGATAAGTGTATGAGTCAGAGGGGCGAGTCTCAGAAGCAGAAGAGGAGAAGAAAAGGAGAAGGGGGGGTAGAAAAAGAGAAAGAGGGAGAAAAAAGAGAGAGAGAGAGAGAGATGTGTTATGGCTCAGTCCCAGGTCCCCTGGTTGTCCTGCCCGTCCCACTAGCCTGTGCCAAGTAAAGGGCCGAGGCTCAAGCCAAGGCGGCCTGTAAGTGGTTGCATTGTTCTGCCCACCGACACACCAGAGGGCACTGGGTGCAGTTAGGCATGCACCTGAACCCCTCACCCCATAGAGACGCACAGGAGGGGCTAGATCTGAGACAACGCACGCACGCACGCACGCACACACGCGCGCGCGTGCACACACACACACACACACACACACACACATACACATACAGGGCCGCTCTTGTGCTTGGGTTGTCGTCACTACCAACTAGCTTCATTCTGCTGTGATTTGGGCTAGGCTAAATACTTTGCTGATTATATAGGAGGAAAGATGTTTATCTCCCCAACCAGGACATTGTCCATAAGTGTTCAAAAGCTTGAACATCATGGATGTTAAATTGTAAACAATGTAACACTAGACTAACTACACTGATCTGAATTCTTTGAAAGGCTGTACTGGATTTGAATGTTATGCTCTAGAATTGCTTAATTTTGGATGGTTTTAATAAAGGTAGCTGTAGCCTCTCGACAGAGATTCTCGTTGCTGTGTGAGTGTTGCATGGACATCATAGACATCTCTCCACTTTTGTTTATGCCAAGTCTGACACTGAAATATTTCCTCCCGTCTTCCTATTACACACTGAAGATGGCATGCAGTGTGTCTGTGTCTGTGTGTTCCGTCAGTGACGGAAGTTTCAGTTTGAATGGAGGATGTTTAATGGTTGACATCAAGAAGCTGTGAAAGGTAGGGCTGGGTAAAAAAATCGATTTAATTGATTTTGGATCGATTCCATTACAATTTTGCACTATCGATTCACAGGGCATGAGATCGTTTTTTTTGTGTGTTGTGTAACTTTCCTCGCTCAGCGGTCTGGTGCGTGATGATGCAGCTGCGCAGTCGTACGTTGCGTCGTTCAGGCACGCAGCCAAAATGGCTGAGGCAGGGAAAACACCACTCGGCAAGCCGTCCCAAATGAAATCTGAAGTGTGGAATCATTTCAAGTTTAAAAGGACAAAGGACGAAGAGCTTGATAAAACCAAGGTAGTTTGCAAGATATGCCAAGCAGAGCTCAGTTACTGTAGGAATACTACAAACCTCAGAAACCACCTGACAAAGTACCACACTACGCTAAACTTAGCTTCCGACAACACACCGCCCGGAGCAAAACAAAAGAAACTGAAGGACCTGCTAGCATTACCATCAGAGTCTCTGCGGGCCATGAAGATAACAGAGGCCATCGCAACTTTTGTTTGCAGATTTACGCCCATTCTCAGTAGTGGAAAATGAAGCATTCTGGCAGCTAATTCAGGTGCTTGAACCACACTACGTTATGGTGCAACATAAACATCTGACTGAAACTTTGATAACCATGATGTATACATCTGTGAAAGACGCGATACGAATGAAAATGCAGTCAGCAAACAGGGTCGCTATCACGTGTGACGCCTGGACATCGATGCCAACGCAGTCCTACTTAACGGTGACATCTCACTACATTGACACAGAGTGGTGCCTCATGTCTCATCTCTCATTTTGTTAATAATACTTTTGTTTATATTTTTTCATGTAAACAGTGCAGTTTGCTGCAACATTCATGAGCACTATTTACATTTGCACTTTGATTTACACTTTTTTTAATACGGTAAGATAAGACAGTTTTTTTAATACAGTAAGATAAAAGTTTTGTTTGCAGTTACATGTGAACTGTCAAATTTACAAAATAAAGATGTGTATTTTGCAACGTATTGTATGGAGATATTTTCATTATTTAAGAGCAGATTGAATTGATTCAGATTGAATCGAATCGAATCAAATCATGATTAATCAATTTAAAGAAAAGAAATCGAATCGATCTAGGAAATTGACTGTGATACCCAGCCCTAGTGAAAGGTGTGTGTGCGTGTGTGTAACCTGAAGAGCCTTCATGATTAATACTGTAATGCACCCCCAACCCCTCCCACCGTTGCTTGGGCTTTTCCCACTCTCTGTATGTCTGTATAGAGCCCCTGACGGTGGGCACTCACTGTGACTGACACCATCTTTAATGCCTGCTCTTGTCCTTTGTCATCCTTTCTTCAGAAGAGATTCTGGACCGACTCAAGGCCCGCCAGGAGGAGGAAGAGAAGCGACGGAGTGCTGCGGAGGAAGAGAGGAATAAGAAGGAGGAAACACTCGAGCAGCCTGCCGAGTCGCTGAAAGACGAGAAGTCGGCTGACGAAGACACCACAGCAGGTAATGTGGCCTTATACCACTGGTAATGTTGGAGAATGCTTTTGACTTGATGAACTGATCCTCATGGGCATGTGCATAAGGAATGCAGGGAAGGGGTGTTTTAGGGTGTGTGCAGAATGTAGGTGTAACTTTATGTAAAAGCCTACTACTACACCCTTCTCTTTAATTCCTATGTATTAACAACTTGGTAAATAGCCCTGTGCAGAATGCTGAACATATGGAAGCATTTTGAGTGACTCCTAGATGAAAGACTAAGTGCTGTCAGTCCTGACTCCTTTATCTGATTTGAGATCAAATGTTGTTCTGCAGCAGAGTCGCCCTCTGCTGGTCAGGAGGCCAGTGGCAGCCTCGAGGCCCCGAAGCTAGACTCTCCCTCCGCGGACCCGTCCCTCCCCTCCACCAGGGCCCCGAGCCCTGCCGCCGAGGCCCCTGAAGGGCCCCCCGGTTCAGGGGAGATGGGGGACGAGGGTCCTGAAAGCTCGGTGGAGGCTCCAGAGCCAGCAGGTACTATCCTGTTCAGGGGCCCCTTCATCTTCCATGCAGAGCATCAGTCTGCCGTGTGGATCTAAAGCAGCTGACCCAGGACCAGGTCTTTCCCAGCTCATACAGTACCTCCCCCATTGACGGACTGTCTGGTGTTGAGCTGGTCCTAGGTCAGCTGCTGTGGACCTCAGGCTTGGTCCAGAACAAGAAGCTCCACCATCCCTCCTTCATCCATTCATCTGTCCTTTCATGCATTCATTCATTTTCTCAGTGTGTGGATGTTGGCCCCTCCCTCATGCACCCCCCCCTGTATTCTACATCTGTTGCTGGGTTCTGTTGCTTTTGCGCCCCTCCTTTTTGCTCCTCGCACATTTCCAGCAGCAAACAGCCGGAAGCTTCTATGCTGTTCTTTCTGGGCCCTTTTTTCCTCTAAGGCCCTTCATCTCTGTGCCCTATTCACTTTCCTTTTACTTATCTCTCTCTCTTTGTTAGAGGCCTTTGGCCCTGAGCTAATGGCCCAAATTGGACCACTGTCTGCTCTAGTGCAGAGAGAGGGAGGAAGGCATCCAGTCTTGAAGCTCGCCCTGTTCAATTGTGTCATCTCAGTTCTCAAATCAGCCACGCAGCTTTGTTGTGATGTGAGCTCTCTCTCCAATGAGCCGCTGCTGGATGGCCGGTCGACCAATCGGCTTTCGCTCGCTTTTGGCTTCTTTTGTTTTGTTTTGGTTTGTTTCCCCGTTGCCTGCTTCTTTCTGTTCAGCTGCTAGCCAGCCTCAGGAGGGGTGTGAATATGCTTGCGGGAGTTACAGTAGCATTTTCAGTGGGGATGTGAACACGGAGCTTCTGCGCGCTGTGTGCAGCAGACGAGATCATACTGTAGGAGTGATGTCTTGTGTGCAGCAAGGCTGCCTCAGCTCCTCTTTGAAAATGAATTGAAATGAATACAGCATGTGACTTATGAGGAGTGACAGAATGGTAATTATAGTTATGGTGTTGGGGAAGAATGGTGAATATTTACATTTATAATTACCCATTTGACAAATGATTAAATTTGATGTAAAATGATGATGCAGTCTGAGTGTTCTAACTAAAGTCCAGTTTCCCAATAAACATCATTAGTAATGTGTTTCAGTAGATGACAGAAATAGCATTGTCAATGGCTGTGGAATTAAATCAGAGTTGCAACAAAAGAGGACGCTCTAGCTAATAAATTAGCATTGTTCAACAGACAATAAGCACAAAGCAGCCAGTGTTTGTTACAGTAGACAGTTTGCCAGAGAACATCTGTGGTGATCTGCACACGCACAGGAGGGTAATGAGATAAACAGCAGCACTGGTGTGTGTATGTGTGTGTGTGTGTGTGTGTATATGTGTATGTGTGTGTGAAGCCTTATGTAACGCCTCCATCACCGGCAAATCCTCCTCCTGGGAGAGGATTTTCCTGACGAGGCCCAGATCCGGGCTCCTGTGTATCTCCGTGAGGAGTGGAGAGGAGGAGGACAGGCGGATGGACGCCTTAATGGGAAATGAAGAGCCGGGGCTTTAGTGAGCCGATGGCTAGTGCCAGAGAGAAAGCCCAGAGGAGAAGCACAGGGGGGAACATGACCTTCAGAACAGGGTTTGATAGCTGTGCTGTGCTGTGGAGGATAAAAACCACTGATGTGGTTGAAAGTAGAGGCATAGAGCGGCATGACAGCTGTGTAGAGACTGTCTGATATGCCGCTTTTAACAGGATTACACTTCCCTATTAAAATGAATTGAATTGAGAAGATCCCATTGTACTGCCCAGGACATTTTTAGAGGCCAAATTGTAGTTAACTTCTTTCTAAATGGAGCGAAAAGGTGTTGAGGAATTTATGAATTTGCTCTGCTGTCAACTGTGGCTCAGATGTGTGAATCACATGTCCAGAAATCACGGCTTCAAGATTTTCCCTCCAATTTTGCCTGGGAAGTGGAAGTCTTAAAGGCCACAGGAGGGTGCTGTTGACTAGGATACACTCTTCCACACACCAGGTCCATCCACAGTTGTTAGCGTCCCAGCAGAACATGACCACTTCCCCTCGTCTGTCATCTCAGTGTGTTGTAGTGTTTGTGTTCCACATCATCATCTGTGCCACTGTCTGCTAGCCGCCAGCGTGCTACCATCTTACAGAGTATTGAAGCAGACTGTTCTTGGGGATGCCTACCCTTTGAAATCTGGTTGGTCTTTGCTTTTAAACATAGTTAAAGGGGAAAAAAAATATTTGGCCAATTCCACGGAAAACTATAACGTCCTTAACACCCACAAAATGCCATGGTATTTGTATAATGCAAATGATTGTGTGAAAATTTCAGACTTAGTTCTACAGCCAAGAAGAGTGAATGGTCAGTTTTCATATAATCATCATTCATGTCATACCATACCATGGCATTGTGTTGGCGTTATGGAAGTGACCGTTTTCTGTGGAGTTGCCCATTTAATGTTTGTGTGAGTGATTTGTAAAAGCTGTGGTGGTGCAAGAAAAACTCAGTCACTCCTCTGTTGCCCCTGCCGCCTCACCCCACCCCAACTCCCTCTTCTTGCAGACAAGGCTGTGGAGCCCAGCAAGGCAGGCGAGGGGGGGTCCCCGGCCGGCAGCCAGCCCCCCCACACTGCCGACGAGAACAGCAACAGCAGTCAGTTCTCCACCTCCGGGGGTGCCAGGGGCCTGGAGGAGTCTGACGCAGCTGACAAGTCCAGCCAGGACGCCGCAGGTTAGCCAGTCACACACCTAGCTTCTGTTTCCTCCCTCGCCTCCCACTAGTCTCACCAGTGCAATATTCCATAGCAGGCAGCCTTTGCCACCCTGAACTGCCCAGTCCTCTGTTAACAACTAGACCTGCTTTGACATCAGATTGTTATTACCTGAGGTTTTAATACTGACCACTTCATGTCGTCCACATATTTCTACACCCATGGAAAAATGTTTTTTTTTTTTTTAATGGGTTCTCCGGATGGTTTGAACGTCACAGAATTTCTCCCACAACTTCTGTTTACCTGAATTTATGTCTACCCTGTATTTGTGAAGGCTTGAGAAGGCTGTTGGAATTTTAGATAACCATTCTTCTTATTTAGGTGGAAATTCAAAGTGATGGTTCCCGTAATATGTGTGTCCATATACTGTGTGTGTGTGTGTGTGTGTGTGTAATTATGGTTTTTCATCAAATGTGTGCATTTTCCAACCTGGCCAGATGGGAAAGAGAAGGTTAACGGTGAGGCCAGCAGTGGACCAGTGAGGGGCCCCCCCACCCGCATGGTGACGCGCCTGAGGAACCCCGACAGCAAGCTGAGCCAGCTTAAGAGCCAGCAAGCGGCCGCAGCCGACCAGGAGACCAAGAAGGGCTACAAAGATGGCAAGGAGGTGAGGGGAACACACATACACACAGGACTACAAGGAAGAGATAACCATAAACACAGACACACACCACAAACACACACACAGATGGCTACAAGGAGGAGGTGACCATAAACACAGACACATACACACACACACAGACACACACCACAAACACACACACACACAGAGGTACAAGGAGGGGACCATAAACACACATACACACACACACACAGACACACACCACACACATACACACAGGACTACAAGGAAGAGATAACCATAAACACAGACACACACCACAAACACACACACAGATGGCTACAAGGAGGAGGTGACCATAAACACAGACACATACACACACACACAGACACACACCACAAACACACACACACAGATGGCTACAAGGAGGAGGTGACCATAAACACAGACACATACACACACACACAGACACACACCACAAACACACACACAGATGGCTACAAGGAGGAGGTGACCATAAACACAGACACATACACACACACACAGACACACACCACAAACACACACACAGATGGCTACAAGGAGGAGGTGACCATAAACACAGACACATACACACACACAGACACATACACACACACACAGACACATATGTCTACAAGGAGGATGTGACCATAAACACAGACACATACACACACACAGACACACACACACACACACACAACACAAACACACACACAGATGGCTACAAGGAGGAGGTGACCATAAAAAGACAAACACACACACACACAGACACACACCACAAACACACACACAGATGGCTACAAGGAGGAGGTGACCATAAACACAGACACATACACACACACAGACACATACACACACACACAGACACATACACACACACACACAGACACACACCACAAACACACACACAGATGGCTACATGGAGGAGGTGACCATAAAAACAAAGAACTGGACATTCTCCTGAAAACAATGATGTATGTTGCATGTTGTTTGCCACTGCTGTTGTTACTGCAACTGTTGTACAATCAGTTCTTCTGGTTACCCTCATCACCTGTCTCCCTCGATCCCCCTCAGATCCTGGTGTTGACCCCCGGGGGCGAGGTCAACCGGATAAGCACGCGGAGCGGCAGCGCGGTGGGCCGGGACCAGGCGTCCAAGGGCGCGCTGGGCCACTTCTTCAAGCTGGGCCAGGAGGGCAAGTACCGCGTCTACCACAACCAGTACAGCAGCAACACACTGGCGCTCAACAAGCACCAGCACCGTGAGGACCACGACAAGCGGCGCCACCTGGCCCACAAGTTCTGCATGACGCCCGCCGGCGAGTTCAAGTGGAACGGCTCGGTGCACGGCTCCAAGGCGCTGACCGTCTCCACGCTGCGCCTCACCATCATCCAGCTGGAGAACAACATCCCCGCCCCCTTTCTGCACCCCAACTGGGCCTCCCACAGGTAAGCGCCGGGGAGAAGATGGGGTAAAGTCTAAGATAGGGGCTCCTCTGATCACAAGGTTTGTACAGGTGGGGATTCATGCCTGAAAGCAAAAATGCTTAGAAAGGCAGGATTAGTATTTGTTTCACAGGTAGTTCAGTGTACTGTTAAAAAAAAAAAAACTAAAAGGAAAGTATAGCAATTGATAGAAAATAGAAAAATCCCAATAAAATTAAAAGATGATAAGAATAAAATAAATGAAGGCCTAAAATGCAAAATTGTGCATGGGGTGTTGGGTGGGGTCATCATGGGTCACGGGTAGTTCTGAGGCTTTGCACTGCTAAGGGTCCATGTGATGGGTAAGGCCATCAGATACATCATCTTGATGAGTTGAAGCATGGGATTCCCTGTCTGGTGTCAGAAGTGCTTAAATAACATCATGAGTGGTGTGTCGGGTGAGTCAGAGGTAGAGTCATCATCTTTCCTAATTGGGCCCATGAGATGGAGAAGGCTCCATATCATAAGGAGGATGCATGTCTTGAAATGAATAAAATGTGTAAATAGCAAGTAAGTTTCTCAAGGTTCACGCAGGGTTAAAAATCAAGACGTCCGTTCCTAGCTTTAGAGGAAGTGAGGTCTGACAGGAAGAGAGCAGCTGGGTAATCCTCGAGGAGGCTGGAGAAACCATCGGTATTCTTCAGTTCATAATTGTGACATACATGTCATATGTGTGTATTAGACAGGCCACTGGTGTGAAACCTGTGCCATGTTTCTTGCCTAATTCCTAAGCCTGTGGTGGTTGTTGCAGGTCTAACTGGTGCAAGGCCGTGCAGATGTGCAGTAAGGCGCGGGAGTTTGCCCTGGCTCTGGCCATCCTGGAGTGTGCCATCAAACCTGTGGCCATGTTGCCCGTGTGGAAGGACGCCCTGGGACACACTAGGTCAGTCAGCCCACTGCACTTGCTCTGTGTGTGTGTATGTGTGTGTCTGTCTGTGTGTCTGTGTGTGTATCTGTGAGTGTATCTGTGTGTCTGTCTGTCTGTCTGTCTGTGTGTGTGTGTGTGCGCTTAGGTGTGTCCACATGAATACACAAGTATGTGCCTGTTGTGAGCCCTTAAGCATTCTTTTCTAGGCACATGCACTTAAATTCACCATGAAATAGTTTGGAAGGGAAGCCCACAATAAACACTTTTTTTCTCGCCTTACTTACTGACATCAGTAAAAGCCAAACTGAGGGCTTGTGCATTCAGAGCTCGAGCTCATTCACTTCTGCAACCCCTAACCCCTCCCCATACACACACACAAACACACAGTTCTGTGGTCTTCGCTTGTACATAAGTGTGCGCTCTTTTACGGACCACTACTCATGCTGAGTGCCAGCCGTGCGTCTCGCCCAGCCAAGCCCAGCCCAGCCCAGCCCAGCCCTGCCCACTCTGGGCCAGTAAGTACCCCAGTACCCCGTCCCAGAGCCCTCTGGGCCCGCGGGCTGTCGGCCTGTTTGTGGAGTGGAGTGTGGAAGGGGAGCCCCTCTCCCCTCACTCCGCGGCCGCCATCAAAGAGCAGCTTGTGTTGTAAGCTAATATTTGTGCAGTCGCCACCACTGGCCCCCTTTTGATTTTCTTTTTCTTTTTTCTACTCCCTCAATCTTTGCTTCCTCTATCTATTTGTTTCTTTGCCCATCTCCTTTTGGGATTCTTGCATGTGGTCTATCTGTCTTTCTCTGCCCTCGCTCCTCCCTGCATCTGTTTCATTCATTCTCTCTGTTTTTTTATTTCTTTCTTTCTCATTCTCTCTCTCTCGGCTGACCACATCTTCCTCTTGTAAAGCGGGGTTTATGCCTTACTGATGAGAGAGGGCTTCCTGGCATGAGGGTGTGTGTGTGTGTATGTGTATGTGTGTGTGTGTAATATAGCACCATGCTTTTCTCCCAAGGCCCACCAGAAGCCTCAGTGCTGTTATCTATGGAGTGCAGCCAAGAACAGCCAGGGAGTTACCCTTCTCTCTCTTTGATCTGATCCAGCCTCTGGGCTTGTGTGTGTGTGTGTGCGTGTGTGTTAATGTTTGCTAATGTGTGCTGTTCTTTGTGTGTGCATTTTTACCATTTAAATATTGTGCATGTTGACACATAGCTGCATGGCTGGCATTTGTCCTGAATGCAATCAGTGTTTAAAGTGTGTGTGTGTGTCCGTCCGGGTGTCAGGTTACACCGCATGACCTCTTTGGAGCGCGAGGAGAAGGAGAAAGTCAAGAAGAGGGAGAAGAAACTGGAGGATGAGGAGACCATGCAGCAGGCCACCTGGGTCAAGTACACCTTCCCTATCAAACACCAGGTAAACACACACACACACACACACAAACAGAGACAACATAGCATGAAGGTTATTAAAGCCCTCCTCAGCATGGCGCAGTGGCACTGCTAAGGCAGCCATACCATAACCCTAGGCAGGCGAAACTGAAACTGAAAAGGAGTTTCCCTGCCCTTCTCAGTTAGCGCTTACTTCCGCTTTGCTAATTGATCCATCCTTTAAAAACAACCTTTCGCGTTTGATTGGTTGAGTCTGACACATTAACTGAATAGATAGACAAACATGGGAAGATCCACAGATCCTCTACATGCTGATGTCCAGCCTTTCATCCTCTCCATCATGCTGTAAGCTCCCAGGATGCATTCCCTGCACGCTAGTGGGCTTTAGCCAATGAGCTGAACGTGTGTAATTGCTCCTTTGCGCCCTTGAGGCCTGAACGTCTCAGACGTGTGTATGTTTAAGCTCCAGTGTCATTTCCGCACATCCCATAATCCTGGTGTTTATGTGTGATTTTTTACCTCGAATGCCTCCACACTCCACTCATCTCCTCTCATCTCTCAACACATCTCTCATGTGGAATGTGTGTGTGTGTGTGTGTGTGTGTGCAGGTTTGGAAGCAGAAGGGGGAGGAGTACAGGGTAACTGGGTACGGAGGGTGGAGCTGGATCAGCAAGACTCACGTGCAGCGATTCGCCCCACGCTTCCCGGGCAACACCAATGTTAATTACCGGAAAGACCTAGAAGGTGTGTAAAGTGTGGTGATAAATAATGCGGTGATAAATAATGAGGAATAAGTATGATGACATCGTAAATATGGTATTAAAGAGTGTTTTTAAAAATTGTCTTTGTGGATGTGTGTTGGCAAGCTGGCAAGAGTGGCATTGCTAGCAGCTCAGGTACTGACCTGGATGTGAAGAAGAGTGCGACCCAAACAAGCGCAGCTGGCGAGAGCCCCGTCCCTGCCGATGCCACAGAGGAGCCCTCTATAAAGGACCCAGAGAGAGAGCCCGAGTCACAGCCTCCCTCGGACGGGACAAAGAGCAGCGAGGACCAGGAGAACATGGAGATGGAGGAAGAATCTCAGAAAGGTAAGAAAACAGATGAAAAGAAAGATGAAGATCAGATCATTGCTGTGGGGGAATAATGTGAGTTTGCACTATACGTCTCTAGAGCATTCTAGGACATTCCGTGTTAACCTTTATAGTAGCTGTCTGGTAGTTCTGGACAGCTCTCTGGGTACGTCAGGAATGTTTGTATCTTCAAAAGAATCCTGTCCCTTTTTAATTAAACTGTCTTATTTTCTCTCCTACAGAGAGGTCGGAGGGCGGTAGCCCCTCTCCAGAGCCTTCCGAGTCCGACTCCCTAAAGCAGGAGGAGGCCATGGAGGAGGGTGAGGACGCTGACGCGACCAAGACCACCCCCCCTCACGACCAGCAGCAGCGGCCCTTCAACTACGACGTGGTGAACGTGAGTCAGGGCTTCCTGCTGCGAACGGCCTACAAGAAGAAGGTGAAAGTGTCCAAGCTGGACGGCCTCCTGGAGCGGCGCGTCAAGCAGCACCTGGTGGAGGAGAGGCAGCGGCAGGAGCAACGACGCAAACAGCAGCAGCAGGCCGGCCTCACCCTGAAGGCCGAGCCGGCCTCCACCACCCCCACCCCCACCTTTCCACCAGCGTCAACTCCAACCCCAGCACCCCACACCCACACACTCCAAATTAAGACTGAGGCCAAGCCGGCCGTCTGTGTGTCGGCGGTTAAGACGGACCCCGAGAGGAGGGACGCAGGAGGGGTACGGGCCTCTGGTACGACTGGCAGAGAGGCCTCGCACACAGGCTCGGAAAGCAGCAGCAGCAGTCAGCTGGAGAACCAAACACACAGCCCGGGTCTGGAGGAGAAGGGTACCCTGCCCCCAAGGACTGATCCATTAGCAGGGGCACCCTTCCTCCACCCTCCACCCCAACCAGCAGACACCCCAACAGCAGCAGCAGACTCCACCAGCAGCGAGCAGCCTGCCACTTGCACGCGGTCACCCACAGGGGGCACTACTGAACAGCAACAGCAGACCCTGAGTCTGCCGGCAGAGGCACCCAGCAACGCAAGTCAGGTGACCTCACCCAAAGCTCCCATCGACACCAGCGACCTTCGGCAGCAATCGGCACCAGCCCCCAACTCCCCTGACGCCACAGAGGAGAACGGCAAGGGCCACAAGGCTGAAGCAGTGGAGGATGCTGAGCAGACCGTGCTGGAGGACGACTCCATGGAAACTGACGCTTCCGTACCTTCGCCCGTGAAGGTGAACGGCAGAGACGCTGACGTGGAGACGGAACCGGTGTCGGACTCTTTGGTGAAGGACCAGCCGCCGTCGGCGCTGTCAAACTGCGTGGAGGCTAAAATTAACAGCCTTTGCCCAGCTGGGGATGGCAAGGTGCCAATGAAAGACTGTCTGAAGCCGCTTTTGAACGGGGACGCAGTTGCAGTCCCTGAGGTTGAGGCTGAGAGGACTCCCACCCCCACCCAAATACGCACCCTTCAGATCTCCCCACCATGTGCGACTGGGGAGGACTCTGAAGATATGCCCCCCATGAAGATCCCTAAGCTGAGCAATAGCTTGCAGGATTCCGCCCTGACGGTAGTAACGCCTGCTAGTGACGTCACCACAACTGCTGGGAGTAAAGAGCACAACAGCATGGACGCTGAGCGCCTGAGGTCAGGGGTTGTGACCCCTACGACAGTCAGCTCCTCTCCGGCTCCGTCTGCTGAGGACTCCAGCCTGAGCTGCGACTTTGCCGAGGGCAACAGCGCTGGGGCTTCTGCGGAGACCGTGGTCATGACCCAACTGACGACCACCACCACCATGTCGACCACTGTCTCCACCGAGTCTCGGGTGGTGCGTCTGGTAACGACAGCTCCGCCACCGGGGTCTGAGGCGGCCGTGGCGTTGATGGCGTTGTCATCATCATCATCATCATCATCATCATCATCGATGAGGACAGAGAGCAGCGCTGTCTCCACACTGACAACCACTACCACCAAAACCACGGTGACGCAAGTCTCGTCATCCTCCAGCACACACGGCCAAACCGATAACCTCGCTGTCAGTCAAATAGACACCGCCTCCACCACAACCACCTCCTCCTCCTCCTCCACCTCCACCACCACCACCAACTCCACCACCCTCAAGGGCTGCTCTGTCTCCGTGACGACCAGCAGCCGCAGCAGCCAGGAGCACTCGACGCGGGAGCGCGTGCGGCTGCTCAAGTTTACACGCACCAAGAAGGCTCGCTCGGGCACGGCGCTGCCTTCCTACCGCAAGTTCGTCACCAAGAGCTGCAAGAAGAGCATCTTTGTGCTGCCCAACGACGACCTGCGCAAGCTGGCGCGTCGAGGCGGCATCCGCGAGGTGCCCATCTTCAGCTATAACGCCAAGCCGGCGCTGGACATCTGGCCCTACCCATCGCCCAGACCCACCTTTGGCATCACCTGGAGGTATGTGAAACCCTGGCTAAACCCCAATGTTCCCCCTTAACCGCCAAGCCAATCATTAAGCCAAATCATCAGTCTATGAGGCTTACGGCTGAGAGGTCACATTGGGATTTGGGCCCTGTCTCTTAATCTCCCTTTAAATCAGCAACAACTTAAAGAGATGGTCAGCAATTCTGGCTCAAGATTGTTGATCTATGAGCTCTAGGAGCCAATCAGATTACACTCCTCTCTTCCATGCTCCTAATACTAGTGTGTTCATTGGCCAGGGCCACTGGTCTTGGCCCTATTTATGGTCATGAGCCTATGAACACCACAGTGTACACACAGAATAAAGAGCTAGGGGTCCACAATAAGTAATTTTCCGGATTTGTCAAGAAGTGGATTTGGGTTTGACTCATAGGCTACCCCTGTAACTCTCACTACGTCTCTGTCCGCATCCTTAGTCTCCAAGGACAACACTAAAAATTACCAACTTGGAGCAGCTCGCTCACCACCAAATAATAAAAAAAACAAACAAACAAAAAAGAAGTAGCAAAAACCCGTACACACACTCTAACTCGAACGCATGCACGCACACACTGTAACTCAAACGCATTCGAGGAGGTTATGTTGTTCCACCAGGTCATGTTTTGTCGGGAGCACTGTTTGCTCTGTTACCCTAGTGACCCTTCCTGGAGACTGGAGCGGGGCCGGTTATTTTCGGGGCGTTTTTTTTTTATGGCATTTCTGTCCGAGGGCAGACATGAGTCATATTGGTCGGGTGTCAGGATGCGCCGCTGCTGCACTCAACCACTGAGGATGTTTTTCCCACATAGAGACCCATGAAAAATGACACAAGGAGCAGAAAGAGAGAGAGAGAGGAATATCCTTTCCCCCTGTCAAGTTAATTTGAAAAACGTGTGTGGAGAACGTCTGTGAAAAAATGCCTTGAGTGAATCTGAGTTCTTTAGTTCAATTTGAGGTTGTGACTTTTCCTGTTTCTCAGGCTTTTTACTTCAGTGTGGTTCAAACTGTTCATTAGAAGAACACAGATTAATGAAAAAACAATATATCCATAACAGCTGAGGGCCACATACTCTCTGTTTATAAAAGTTATTTTCAAACCCCAGGATTGATCTTGCAAAATTCAGGATTCATCTGATTGGAAAAGCTGTAAAATTCTTGCCTTGTCATCCTCATACTGCAGTAGGTGATGCATGCATGCATCCATTGATGCAGTAAAGACCATGTAAGTGATTGTGCCCTGCGGTACAGGTACCGTCTGCAGACGGTGAAGTCTTTGGCCGGCGTCAGCCTAATGCTTCGACTGCTGTGGGCCAGCCTGCGCTGGGACGATATGGGCATCAAACCCTCCTCTCAGGCCGGGACCACCCGCACAGGTGAGCGCACAGGTATCCTAGCCGGCTGTCCCCCTTTTCCAGAATTCTTCCTCTGTCTGCATGCATCATCCCTTGGATGTATTGACATTCCTCTCTTTGCATGTCCAGTGACTGCACTTGTGCCTTTGTCGTTGTCTGTCAACAGTCGTCTTCATACACTTCACTTTATTATTTGTCTTGAACAGCAAGTTGTGGTCAGTGCATTCATTAGTGAGCTATTTTCTCAAGAGAAATGCTATACAGATGTATTGTTAAAACAGATGCACTTTGTTGACTTAAAGGTCTCTCTGATGTTTCTGGCAACTAACCACTTACCACTCTGCCACAGAAACATCAGAGACGGAAATAACTACCACGGAGATCATCAAGCGCAGAGACGTTGGCCCTTACGGCATTCGGTCCGAATACTGCATCAGGAAAATCATCTGTCCCATCGGTGTCCCAGAAACACCCAAAGGTGAGGCCAAAAGAACCGGGGTATCAATCAAGAGAAATTTTGCAATAATATCAAGTTCCAAATAAGATTTACTGGAAGGTTTGTCATTTGCTTTTCCCATTGTTGCAGAGCATCTACTGGAAAAACAGCAACAGACATTGATTAGATTTTGATACTGGCTGTTGCTTTTCCCGGTAGTGATTGCAGTAGTAATGGTTAGGCAGTTTAATTCCCGTCGCCTCCACCATGTAACCTCTCCCCTTCCCCTCCTTGATGTGCAGAGACTCCCACGCCCCAGAGGAAGGGCCTCCGCTCCAGCGCCCTTCGGCCCAAGAAGCCCGAACCCACTAAACAGACAGGGCCCATCATCATCGAGACGTGGGTCGCCGAGGAAGAACTGGACCTGTGGGAGATCCGAGCCTTCGCAGAGAGGTGCAGTTTCTTAACCATCCTCTCTCAGTTCGTCACCCCTAACTGCATACACAAGACAAACCATATATCAGTTGATTTGGAAATATATATATTTAGAGAGAGAGAGAGAGAGAGTGAGAGTGTTAAGGCTCCTCCTGGTCAATGGATTTGCCTTGCACTCTCGCTCTGCCCTCTGGACGTTAGGGGAAAACATGAAACAGACTCCATATTACTTACTCTGGTGTTATTTACTTTCTCTCTTTCTCTCTCTCTCTGTAACTATTATCCTTCTTTCCCACTGTTGTTTCCTCACGCTTGAGTAGCCAGGATGTAAATGCACTGACTGTTCTTTTGTTGCCTTGCAGGGTGGAGAAAGAGAAGGCCCAGGCGGCGGAGCAGGCAAAGGTTAGTGCACGGAGGAAGGCTTTGGAGCTCAAGGCCCGAATGGAGGTTCGGGTAAACCTGGAGAGAGTTGACGTCGAGCAGGTGGGATAGACATCTGAGGTTCTGTCGTCCAACACCTGCGACGAACCCTCTGTCTTGGCCTTCCAATCTAACCCCCCTCAAAATCTGAATCTAATCCTTTAACATAAGATGGGCAAAAATTATGGAATTAGTTAAATTAAATGCTGAAATTCTCTCTCTCCACCAAGTCAAAAATCTAAAATCTACTAACCCACCTCTTGACTTCCAGTTCAAAAGATCTTCTGTGTTGGACTCACTCATTTAATTGGACTGCAAACATTGATCCAATTTGTATGTTTTAATCATATGAAGGCTATTCCCTCACCCTGTAGTTTTGGGGCTCTCTCAATCTCTCAATCTCTCAATCTTCTGCATGATTTCTTTCCTCTGGGCATGCTTTTTGGCATGTGGGTGACTGACGGGGTTTGGTGGTTGTCAACAGAAACGTCTGGAGCTCCAGAAAGGGGGCGGCAGTGCTGGCAGCACAAGTGCCACTACCGGCAGCCCCTCCACCCCCACCACCACCAAGGTCATGGTCGGCTCCCTCACCAGCCAGGTCACCCCGGGCACCAAGGTGGTCCTGGCCACCAAGATGGGCACTCCAGTGACATTCCAGCAGAACAAGAACTTCCAGCAGACCTTCGCTACCTGGGTCAAACAGGGCCAGACAGGACAGTCAGGTGAGCACACAGCGTGCACAGCTTGATGGCAACTTGGCGATATCAACTCAGTTAGACATGGATTTACATGGTCTCCTTTGGATGAATAGAAAACACAGCTTTGACAACATATGCAAGACAACATGGCTGACTTAATAAGCTAGAGTCTTACAATTTTTTCCCCATAAGCAAATATTCAGATGTCAGTTTTTGTACATGCAAGGTCCCTTGTTATTGAACTGGTGCATATTGTATGATAGATTGCATTTAAAGAGAAACACAGACACTTGTTTGGCAGTATCAGATAAACTTGACAAACTCTTAGCAAACAAAAATCTTAGCAACAAGCTAGAGGAGCACTCGTTGATTGTCAAAATGATTTCTGCTGCTCATTAGAAGTGCAAAAGTGTTGAGGTCCTTTCTACTCTGTAAGGCATATGTCCCAGGGCTCTGTATTATGTCTGTGAATGAGTTTGTGGTCCCTCAGTATTTCTTTTGTGCCAACTAAATGCCAGCAGTCTAGATACTTTTTAAAGACATACATTTTAAGCTTTTTTACAACATACAATTAAATCACCACAAAATGACCAAAAGCATCACAGAATCTTCCATGGCATTTTGTAAAATTAAAAAGGGAAGGAATATTCAACATGGACAAATCCCCCCCCCCCAAAATAAAAAATACCCAGACATTTATGCTAGGCTGGGTTCATTAGAATGGTTTAACTAGATCATAGAATGTTGTATCTGTCTTATAAGTGCTGCTTTAGCTTCTGATAATGCTGTTACTTGTGCAACAGCACTTGTGCTCCTTTAACCTGTGGGTCTGTTTGGTTTGTGTTAATTATGTTGTTGTGCTGTGTAGACGGGGGGGTGGGGGTTCTGCCAACACGCTTCAATAAACCTGCATTCTATCCCAGCATCCCCCGGCACCGTCACCACGGTGCCTACTACATCTGGGCAGACGTTCCAGATCACTGGCACGCCGGTTTCCATGGCTGGCAAAGTCATCACTGCCAAGCTGCCGCTGCCCGCCAATAGCAAGATCGTCACCTTAAATGTGCCAACCACTCAAGGAGGTACAAGAAGAAAATTGGGCCCAAGCTTTACGACAGGCTTTGGGAGAGGGGGTGGGCTGGGACTTTTGGGAGTAACGATGTTGTGTTATTGGCCATCCATCACTCCGCCACTGTCTTCACTGCATGCCAGCGTATGAATCAGCGGTCACTCTTGGCACAAGCAAGTCAGGGGGATGGCACAGCGTGTCCACCTCCCGAGACATTAGGCGCAATGCTCCCAGAACACCGGCTATTTCTGGAGCTCCTTTTGAGGGCTGTGGAGTCTGTTCAAATGAGTTAGAGCTGGAACCTGCCAAAATGCACTAGCCTCAAAGTTGGGTGTCGTCTGAACTGGCAGAGCCTTCAAGGTTCAGGACCAGTATCAAGTCTGTAATAGGCCGTTTAGGCACAATATTGTCCCAGTTGATTGCTGACATTTCTATGTGCCAAAAGTAACCAGCATAGCAGGATGCATTACTTGAAAGAGAGTAATGCATAGTTTTGCAACATTCTGTCTTTTGTTTTGTGATTATCTTTCAGAAAAATTAGTTTAACTTGTTGGGCCCTGGCCACAAACTTGAGTACCACAAAAATACGCACAAACCCTAAACGCACTCACAGTAGGAGCCTCTGCGGATGGGCCAAATTTCTCCACAAACAAACAACGCGCCTGTCTAGTGACACCCGTGATTCGTTAAAAAGAGGCGTCCGTGAAACAGACAGGCGTGTGTTTTTCCAGTGCAAGCATTTCGAGTCTCGCTTGTTTGTTTTGGAGGAAGTGGAGGAAGTGAGCACGAAAACAAGTTTATCCTGGGGTCTGGCTTCTCAGACAGGTAGCTCGCTACACAGAGGGGTCTCTTCTTGTTTTCCACCTCCAACAGAAGTGTGTCGCTAACTCGGCAAACAGCGCTGCAAGAAGTGCTTGTTTGATGCTCGGCCAGGGGTGCAAACCTCGGCCTAAAGATCAGCTTAACCCCCAGTGCTTTGAAGAGGGACCTCTTGAAGTGTATCTCTGCGCCAATCTCACCACTGAAGTCCGACCACAGAAGATGATGAAGGACGGAGAAATAAAATAACTTAAAAGTCTGATGTGTTATATTTTTGTTAATTCAACTAAAACGTAAAAATGAAAAGGTTACTGTGTCTTGACAAAATGAAACGGTCAAAGTAGAACCAAATCGATGCATAATTTATGAGCGAGCCTCCGTGCTCGCGTGCACAGCAAGACTTTGAAGGGTGGGTGTACTCGGGTGGCTAATATTTACCATGGCAACCTTCAGAGACCTCAGGGAACATTAAAGTCAAACGGGACACAAATAATGTATTGAGAAGAGCCTGGAGAAATTAACCCACAATAGATCTGACCTGGGTCTGAAGGCCCAAGCCAGAATTTAATAGCAAATGAAGGGTTGACTTAATGAATTTGTTGAGCAGCAGCAAATATTAAACTACTTATGTTAAAATCCATCTTTAAATTTATGTCTTAGATAAGTTAGGAAATTAGATTCCCCCACATAAATCTCTAAATGTTTAAGAAGAACTGCTATGCATGTTGTTTCAAATAGTTCGACATCACATTGTGTATTGTGGTGTGGTGTGGTGTGTTGTGTTGTGTTGTGTTTTGTGCATGTTGAGGCACCATTGTGAGACTAAGTGCTTAGAGAGACTGTCTTGTTTCTTAGGTGTGATCCAGCAGAAAGTCCTGGGAATCATTCCATCCGCCGGCAACCAGCAAACCTTCACGTCATTCCAGCCACGGGCCACCACCATCAACATCCAGCCCAGCACCCCAGGCTCACCAGGACAGCAGCAGGTGCGACTACTCACACAAAATGTGTGCAAACACACACACACACACATATATAGACAGGCAGGCACGAATACTGTGTTCTTGGTCAGAATACTGGGCAGCATCCACAGCCTTCCTATTGTCCTCCAGCCAAGCTGTTGGGGACAGTGGCTGTCTGTTCAAAGCAAACAAACAGGATTCGACCATGCTCTCGGAGTGTGCTGAATATGCAGACCTCATGTCCATAAATTTAAGTTCAGAAGCGCTTATTGTGCGTCGTTAACCTACTTAGAAGTGACGCACATTGTCTAGACTTAGATAGGATAAAGTGTCACATGTCACCTTTTCATCCTCGCTTGGCAGGTAGATCTGTTACTCGTCGATTATTGATTATTGATTACATGTGTTAAATCCTTCAAACTAGGTGATTACCACTGGGGGACAGATTCGCTCCGGCATGGTGATCCGCACCCCCATCCAACAGGGCAGCACGCTGGGCAAGACCATCTTGCGTACACCGCTGGTCTTGCAACAAGGTGGGTGTGCTTTGACCTTCACTGTCTCCTCTCTTAAGAAAGTTCAAAGTTCATGTAAAGGAGATTAGCATAATGCAGTTTTATACAGTTTACTTGTGTTGTGCTAAAAGTGAGCAATCATTTTCATTGTCCTAGCAGCTCTGTGTGGGCATTAATCAGCTCTGTGTGTGTGTCTGTGTCTCAGGCCCAGGCCAGACGCAGCAGGTGATCATCCAAGGCCAGCCAGTGTCCACAGCGCTGTCGGGGGCCAGTCCAGTGGCCACCACCACGGGGCAGCGGGTGGCGAGCTCCTCGCCCGGGCAGCCCGTCACGCCACAGACGCCTCAGGGTCCCCGCGCCCAGCAGGGGCAGGTCAAACTCACCCTGGCCCAGCTCACGCAACTAACCCAGGGGGCTCAGGTCAGAACACAAGCCTCCGTCAGCTCCAGTCCTTTTGTGTTATAGGTCCGCTATCTTTACTCTGTATATGTTGTGGACAGTAGTTGTCCACCAGCAGCAGTAGTTTTGTTTTGTCAATGCAGAAGTCTGAGTCCCATTGTGATCATGCTGTGGGCATGTGATTCTCATGCTGGTTGTTCTTTGTCGTAGCACAAGCAGCAGGGAGCAGCCGTGGAGAGGCCACAGGTGAGTGTCCCATCTCTTCCCCTCTCTTTCTCTTTCTCTCTCTCTTTCTCTTTCTCTCTCTGCTCTCTCTTACCCCTTCTGTCTTTCCTACCACATGACAGTGCTCTGTCTGCCTACTTCTGTTCTCCTTTGTCTCTCCATACCCCCATCATTCTCTCCTTTGTTCGTCACTCTCTCTTTCCACCCTGTTTCTGTCTCCTCTGACACCCCTGTCCTTTCATGCATCCTTATCTACTTGAGTTAAATGAGTGCACACTGTGTGTGGGTGTTTCATCTCTTGTCTTTCTGTGCCACAAACCTACCATAGCTGGCAAAATTACATTAAGCTTATATTCTCTCACCGTCATCACTCATCTTTCTCTCTTTCTCTCTGTATCTCTCTCTCTCTCTCTCTCTCTTGCTCTCTCTTTCCCCCCTATCTCACTCTTGCGCGCTCTCTCTCTCTCTCTCCCTCCCTCCCTCTAACTCTCTCTCTCTCTCTCTCTCTCTCTCTTGCTCTCTCTTTCCCCCTTATCTCACTCTTGCGCTCTGTCCCTCCCTTTCTCTCTCTCTCTCTCTCTCTCTCTCTCCAGCAGGGCACTGGGACTCAGAGTGCTCAGGGCCTGACGGTGGTGGTCCAGGGTCAGGGCCAGACCACAGGTCAGCTGCAGGTCATCCCTCAGGGCGTGACGGTGATCCCTCGGCCCGGCCAGCAGCTCATGCAGGCGGCGCTGCCCAACGGCCAGGTGCAGCGCTTCCTCTTCACGCCCATTCCTGCCACGCCCGCTGCCACCAGCACCACCACCACGCCAGGTAACGCCGCCACAAAACGAAAAGCCCACCCATCCGCGCTCCCACTGGGCAGCGTGGCAGAGAGATCTTTCACCATGGGGTGTCAACTCACTAGGTCAACTCGTGGTGTCGCCCTGGCTGAATTGCAATGTGTCCTGAGACCTCAGCCCTCAAAGACTGAGGCCAATTCATGCTGACTTAGTGTTTAAATCGGGTGTTTTAGGGTCTAGGGGTTCAGACTGAGGGAGGACAATGTTCCATGTTTTCATGTCCATTAGGGTGACTCATCCTATACACACACACACACACACACACACACACACACACACCCTGTGATATCTCAGGCAGGGTGGACTCTGACAAAGTTTTATGTGTGTTCGGGGTGGGGTGGGGTGGAGTTGGGGGTGGGTGGTGTTCTGGGGGAATTTGTTCCAGAGGGGGAATTCCTACGCCTCCACCCCCTTCATTCTGATGTTCATGATGCCCAGGAGAGGTGGGATTGGAACACGAAATGAAAAACAATGATCTCGTAAACACAAACGTTCTGGTGGCCACAGCCTGTTTAGAGTAGCCCTATCTCTATTTCTGAGTAAAGGGACCCTAGGGTTTTTATCATGAAATGTGTTTATTGCTTGATATGATGATGATGATGATAATGGCTTGGTTGGCCCACAAGCAAAGTAGTTTTTGCGATTGGCTATAATAGCAACAAAAGCACAGTGCAGTTTTTTATGAAATAACAACCCTACTCCTGTGATTCATTATCTTTACAACTTGTGTGTGTGTGTGTGTGTTCGTATGTGTATGTGTGTGTCCGTATGTGTGTGTGTGCGTGTGTGTCTCTATCTCCACATTTCTTTCCCCTTCAGCAGCTCAAGGCCAGCAGCAGCTTGCCGTGCCCGCCCAGCCCCACCTCCAGCCGGCGGCCCAGTCCTCCCCGGCCCAGGCGGCGGCACCCATCCAGGTGGGCGCCCTCACGCCACGCACCCCTCCCACCACCCCGCAGGCCCAGATCCCCCCGCACCCGCAGGCCCAGATGCCCATCCAGTCGCCCACGCCGCTCCAGGTCAAGGCCCTGGTGGGCCAGCCCGGCGCTGTCCTCAAACAGCAGGTCCAGCAGGGGCAGCAGACCCCAGGGCAGACCACCCCCCAGCAGCAGCAGGTGCGTGCCCCGCTCCAGCTCAATGCCCAGCAGTTCATCACCGTCCCAGGGCTCCAGATCCAGCTGCAGGCCCAGCAGGGCGGGCCCGGCGGCCAGCAGATCAAGCTCCAGCTGCCCATCCAACTCCAGCAGCAGCCGCTGCCCGCCGGCCAGGCCCCCCAGGGGCAGGTGGTTAGCGGGGCGGCAGCAGCAGCGGCGAGCGGGCAGCAGATCCAGAACGTGGTGACCATCCAGACAGCCAGCGTCCAGGAGCAGCTGCGCCGCATCCAGCAGCTCCGCGAGCAGCAGCAGCAGAAGAAGCGTCAGACGCAGGAGGCCCGTCGAGAGCAGCAGCAGCAGGCCAGCAGCCAGAGCCAGCTGATCCAGAAACAGGTGAGACTGGGGCATTATGGGGAAATGTGCGGAGGATCATGGGTAGATATCAGCAAGGAGCATCATGAGTGTATGTAAGCAAGGTGGATCATGGGAAATCACTAATGAATAGGATAATGGGTGAATGTAAGTAAGGAGGATTTTAGGTAGATGCAAGTGAAGGGGATCATGGGTAGATGTACAGTTAGTGAAGAGGATCATGGGGAAATGTAAGTGAAGGGGTTTGTGGGTCCATCTAAATTGTAGACCTAAATAGAGTAGTTAATGGCCTATCATTGCAAGGGGGAACTGGGGGTGTCTCTTCATCTCCATGGTAGTGCACACTGTCCTGTCTGTACAGTTTTGTACCTCTGGACCCCCAAAGGCAGAAGAGGGGAGAGCAGAGGGGGTCTCCTGAGTGAGCTACACCACAAGGCCCATTCCGTCTGTACATAAACAGTTCGCTGTCGTTCACCCGCGTTTGTGCATCTGGGTTTATTTTCTGAGCCACTTGTGGTGGCCCTGGTGTCTATCCAGTGTGTGTGTGTGTCCGTCCACTATGAACGTGTGTGTGTGTGTATATCCACTGTCTGTGTGTCTGTATGTGTAAGAGTTGTGCTCTGTGTGTAACCATGTCATGTATGTGTTTGTGTACACACTGTCATGGTGTGTTTGTGTGTGGGTCCTTTAAGGGTGTCCCAGGCCTTGGTCCTGCTGGGGTGATGAATGGTATGGGAGAGATTATATGTCTCTTCTGTATATGTCTCTGTGTCTTTGAGGCTACATGTGTGTTTATGTGTGCTTGTGTCTGTGTGCCTTAGTCCTAATACCGCTTTCTTAGGGCATATGTGTCTTTTTCCTGGAAAGGTGGCAGTTCCAGTGGCATTACTGCGTGTGTGTGTGTGTGTGTGTGCGAGTGCCCGCCCACCCACATAAAAGTGTGGAAAAGTATGAATGTGATATCCGTATTTGGTTCTGGGTCTGTGTCCTAGGTGTGTGTGTCTGTGTGTATGTGTACATGCTCACACAAGTGTGAAGCTATCTGTGTGCATGTGTGTGTGTGCCTGTGTGTGTGATCTGTCTAGTGTGTAACTATGCACTGCCCCTCTGTGGCCCGCAGGTGGTGATGAAGCAGAATGCGGTCATTGAGCACCTGAAGCAGAAGAAGACCATGTCCCCGGCCGAGCGCGAGGAGAACCAGAGGTGAGCCCCCCACCCTCCAATGCACGCACACACACACACACACACACACACACACACACACACACACACATACACACACCCTGGCCCTTCACTGACCTACTGGGGCCGCGGTGTCATCCTGCCCCCCTGTCCTTTCCACCGCTCCCTGTCCGCCCGTCGGTCTGTCTGTCTGTCTGTTTGTCCCTGTCCGGCTGTAGCATAACATTGTCTGGTTCCAGCGGCTCTGACCCAGACTTGGGCAGGGGCAGCTGACCACACTGAGCCACAGATGGGTAAAGTGCACCTGATGTGGTCTCTCAGCAGTCCAGTCCAGCCCAGCCCACTCTCCCCACCCTCTGTGCCCAGTTGCACTTGACCACTTGGCTCACTGTCTTGTCACTGTTTTTTTATTTTATTCCTTTCCCACCTTGTTTTTTCATGCTTGCTCTGTCTGTCTGCGTGTGTGTCTGTCTGCATCTTTATTCTGGGACTCCTGTGAAACAAGACTTCGGTTTCCTTCTTTGTCCTATTTAGTCACACTTAGTCAGGTTCTCATTACTAGTATCAGCCATCTGACCACACCAGCGCCTCCTCCTCCTCCTCCTCTGTCTCCTCCTCCCCATCATCACTCCATCCATCTCTGTCTCCTCCCCCCACCTCTTTTTTTCCCTCACTCTCACTCTGGGAACTCATCTTGACCTCTGACCCCGTCCACAGCTGGTGTTGGTGTGTGTGCTGAAGTGTGTGTCTCCCCATCCTCCTCCTCCTCTACTTCCCACTACAGGAGGAGAAACCAAAATTGGAAGAAGCTCTTCTCTTCTCTTCTCTTTTCTTTTCTTTTCTTTTCTTTTCTTTTCTTTTCTTCTCTTCTCTTCTCTTCTCTTCTCTTCTCTTCTCTCTCTCTCTCTCTCTCTCTCTCTCTCTCTCTCTCTCTCTCTCTCTCTCTCTCTCTCCGCCACCTCAGGTCCGCCCATCCTCAGCTCCATGTCCAGTACATACCAAAACAAATACGCTGAACAAAAGCACACTTGTGCCCCATCTGCTCTTGGAGTACTTGCATGTAAAACACGCTCACAGCTGCGTAATCTCAGACCTTAGACAGTGCTCTAGCAGTAGTAGTGTAGTAGTCACTCACACACGCACTCACACACTCAGTCGATAGGGCCACAAATCTAGAGGGTGGGCGGCTGGCTGTTGGAATATCAGATTTGAATAACATGGGCTGTATTTTTGTTGGGGGTGGACTTTTTGGAATGTCTCCTTTCTCAGTAGAGGTTGTTTCCAATCAGCGTCACCTTTAAAACTTAAAGAGTTGGAGAAGCCCAAGGACTTATCATTATAATCATTTCCATCATATTTCACTTTTCAATATTTCAACATTTTTAAGAATTCCCACTGCTGTTATCTTTTGCAATAGCAACAGGGCAGTAGCAGAAGATGTGAACGCAAGGTGATGTTGGCCATATTTCTCGACAACGTTTGGTACAGTTGTTGCTATGGCAGCACATTAACGTCGACTGATATTCACCGCCCTTGTGTGACTTTATCTGTTCTTCTCAAATTCCTCGCAGTGTGCCAAAGCAAAGCTAACTGTATTTTTAGCTTCAAACAGTCAAATCACTGTAGCTGATCTCCAGACATAATTTATTCAGGAAGATGATCACATTAAATAAAACAGTAAATCAAATTATCTGCTGTCTGCATTATCATTTCTGGTGCAAAGGCCAGCGATGGGAAAGTTTCAAATGAACCAAAAAGTATAAAGTAGACATGAATGTTGTGAAGGACAGAAATGAAGCCAAGCTTTTTCATTTTGCCTGTTTTGTTTTTTCATTTTGTTTGTTTTGCCTGTTTCATTTAGCCTGTTTTGTTTTGTTTTGGTCTTTTGTTTTCCCCCATTTCCTTCCCAGTCCTCAAGATGATGCAAACAAAACTCTTATCAAAATCATGAAGACATTTTCACTGGAGAGCATGTATGTGGATTAAAAAAAGAAAAAGGTCTTTCTCTCCCTTTTTAAAATGTGCGACTTTTGTTCTCCTCCTCCGCTGCTACCCAGGATGATCGTGTGCAACCAGGTGATGAAGTACATCCTGGACAAGATCGACAAGGCGGAGCGGCAGGCGGCCAAGAAACGCAAGCGTGAGGAGACGGTGGAGCAGAAACGTAGCAAGCAGAACGCCACGCGCCTCTCGGCGCTGCTCTACAAGCACAAGGAGCAGCTCAAGGCCGAGATCCTGAAGAAGAGAGCCCTGCTGGACAAGGAGCTGCAGCTGGAAGTGCAGGTGAGCATTGGGTGTGGGGCGGTCGAGGATAGCACCTCAGGGAGTCATCTCTGGCACCCATCAGGAAAGAGAACTTGTAGGCCACATGGGGTAAATAGACAAGACGCACTTTGGTGTCTGGGTAGACTGTTGTTGTTTTGGCTGGTTTTCCCTTCAATACTTGTCCATGACTCAACAACCCCACCTAGCTTATGTCATCATTTAGAAAATGCACATCAGTTAGAAAATACAAAGCTCCTTTATCAACCTCAATATGCTCCTCAGTATCAGCTTTGATCAATTGAAATTGTTGTTTGCCGTGACATTCTTTCTTACTCAGCCTGAGCAGCATTATCACCGCCTTTGCTCTGAATAGAGGCTACTTCAGGTGCTTCTGATGCTGGTCATGTGACCTGGTATCTCTCTGGTTTCCCTGCTACCCCATCAGGAGGAGCTGAAGAGGGACCTAGCCAAGCTGCGGCGGGAGAAGGAGCGGGCCCAGGCCGCCGCCTCTCAGGCCGCTGCTGCCGCGGCCACCGCCGCCGCCCACACCCAGTCAGGCCTCGGCCCAACCGCCGCACTGACTGCCTCCAGCCACAAGCGCAAGCGGGAGGAGGAGCGTGACACCATGTCGGTCAAGGCCAAGAAGAAGAAAATGATCTCCACTACCTCAAAGGCCACCACCAAGGACACCAAGCTCTACTGCATCTGCAAGACGCCCTACGATGAGACCAAGTAATTTACCTCCAGTCACTTAGCACACACTCTCAGCCTGAGCAGTCTACTATACTAATAGGTCATCAGCATATTCTCTGGGTTTTAACCTGTAACACCAGGTGCTGTAATCTAGTAATCCAGAAGTCGCACTTACAGAAGGAATGGGGGTGATGATATGCCAATAATTAATAATTGGGGAAAATTGGGTTAATATTGAGAGATTGTTTTATAACAACCTATGTTGTTGAACATAGTGTTGAAAATGAATCACGTATTTTTGCCAGTATTCCTTTGGTAGGTGCCATACATCTTTCCTTTTTTTTGTTTTAAGTAATCTGGTCGCATGTAACCTCTGTCTCACCTGCTGAACCAGGTTCTACATTGGCTGTGACTTGTGCACAAACTGGTACCACGGCGAGTGTGTGGGCGTCACGGAGAAGGAGGCCCTGAAGATGGACGACTACATCTGTGCAGAGTGCAAGCGGGCGCAGGAAGGCAGCACAGAGGAGCTCTACTGCATCTGCCGCACACCCTACGACGAAGCCCAGTAAGGACCCCAGACATTCAACACTTGTTAGAGCAGTCCATGCCGCCCGAGATTAGAGCCTTCCATTGATCAGACAGCAATCATCCACTTACTGGTTACAGTGCTACTGGCTTCCCTTTGGTTGTCAGTCCTTTGCTGGTCATGGTCTGCTGCATCTGTAGACTTTACTAATAATTCAAATAAGATGCATTACCTTTGTTTCTCCTGGCTTTGGTCATTCATAAGAACGAAAGGAGCCAGGGCTTTTGGCCAAGTGTGAGACCAAGTGTGATTACAAGATCTCTAAGGGTCACGTTTCAGTGCTGTGGCCTGTCGGGGCAAGACCAGGACATTATCTGGCTTGTATCTGCACTAAAAAGAACCTGTGCCAAGTCATGCCAACCCTTACCATCTGCCTCTCTCTCTCTTTCTCCCTCTTCCTTTCCCAACCCCCCCACCCCCTTTCTCTCTCTTGTGCACTCCCTGTATTCTCTCCACCTTCCCCCATCTTCTCTGCACGCTTCTAGGTTCTACATTGGCTGTGATCGCTGCCAGAACTGGTACCACGGCCGCTGCGTGGGCATCCTGCAGAGCGAGGCGACACACATCGATGTTTACGTGTGCCCGCAGTGCCAGTCCACAGAGGATGCCATGACCGTGCTCACGCCCCTCACCGACAAGGACTATGAGGGCCTGCGGAAAATCTTGCGCTCCCTACAGGTACGCTGGCACGCAGATCCCACACACTCCTTCTCACACACACACCAGCACTCTCTCTCCCAACAATACAGGCGCTGTTCCCCCTCACCGTTCCCGACTTTATCTGATCTCCAGCGCTTGGCCAAGGCCTCTCCTTGGACGTCTTCCCGGGAGAGTTTGCTTTTCTCTCTTCTTTCTCTCTTCTTTTCCCCGCTTCTTTCTTGTCCTCATTCATTTTTTTCCCTTTCTTTTCTTCTTTTTCCTGTCTTTAGTTCTCGCATTTTATTCCTCCCCCTGCTTTGTTCCTCCCTTGCGTGTCCCGCGTGCGCGGCCGACAGAGAATGTAAGGGAGGGCACATCTGGCCTTATTGAACCAGCTGCTTCCAATATCAGGCTTTGTTTTGCTTCTTCGTTTTTGCAAAGGTCTCACTCCCTCTCTCCCTCCTTCCTTCCCTCCTTCCTTCTCTCGCACCCGCCTCTTTCTCTTCTGCTTCTATCTTCCCCTCTCTCTTCATTCGCTCCCTCATTATCTCTCTCTCTGTCTCTTTCATCCTGTTCTTCCCAGGCACACAAAATGGCGTGGCCCTTCCTGGAGCCGGTGGATCCCAACGACGCTCCTGATTACTACGGCGTCATAAAGGAGCCCATGGGTATGTAGCCCCAGAAAAACACCCAGCACCATTAAACCCCCCCCCCCCCAGTATTCATGTAGGTGCCACGGCTACACTCTTTCATCATTCCAGCCGACCCACTCCACCGCCAGTGTTTTTGACCCACCTTGTGAGGTGGCAGGGAGTAAATTGCCTCGCCGTTCGGCCAGTCCAACAGTGGCCATTAACGGAAAAGGCCCCCCAACTCAGATCAAACTGCCCATGGAAATGGCAACTTGCGTCAACACGCCCTTTTGAACTGCCCAACAAACAAACCATTAATGACTCCATGAAAAGCCCAACACACTGCAGCCCTCTGTTGCTCTCGAACTTCATGAGTGCACCATCTCTCTCTCTCTCCCTCTCTCTCTCTCTCTCTCCCCCCCCCCCCTCCTCTCTCCTCTCTCTCTCTCTCCCTCTCTGGGTTCCTGAAAAGACCAAAAAGGGGCAAAGCGCCCGAGGTGTTTTTCCCTCCTTCAGCTTTTCCATGTAGTCAAAGGTGGACGTTGATGCCGGTCAAAGGCGAAGGCCCCTTTCATACGTGCTCCAGGTTGTCCAGCTGACTGGGGTGGGCGTGGGGGGTAGGGTGGGGGCGGGGAGTGGGGTTGGGGCGAATGAGGGAGGGAGGGTGAGAATCGGATATGTTTATTTGTACTGAGCTCCCCAGGGGCAGAGGCTGGAAACCCAGCAGTAGCTGCCTTGTGGTGGTGGGGTGGGATGGGGGAACTGTGTGAGCTAGCTAGCTGACTGGCCTGTTCAGGACTTGGGAGTTGTACCTACTCAGAAGGTGTCCCCACAGAACTTTTATCACAAAGTCAGGGTTTTAAAACCCAAGTGATAGTGATGTGAATCAGAATTTTTGTTTTTATGTTTTGATGTGAATTAGAGCATGAAGTAAAATCTCATCAGAAGGTGTCCCCCACAAAACTTTAATCAGACCCCCAATAAACTGCTTGAGGGTTCTCATAACCCCAGTGGTAGTGAATCAAATAGTTTTTCTTCATTATGCTTGTATGTTTGCAAGAATTAGAGCCTATGTGTATTGGTTGTGTCTGTAGGTAACATATTGTGTTATTAGATGGACTTTTTCAAATAAATCTCAATTTTCTCGACTCTCTTCCCATCTCAGACCTCTCCACGATGGAGGACAGGTTGCAGAAGCGCTTCTATGTCAAACTGACTGAGTTTGTGGCAGACATGACCAAAATCTTCGATAACTGCCGCTACTACAACCCTAGCGACTCGCCCTTTTATCAGTGTGCCGAGGTCCTGGAGAACTTCTTTGTTCAGAAACTCAAAGCATTCAAAGCAAGCAGGTAATGTCCCAGAGAACTTTAAGGTTTTTTTTAAATGCATCCTCATCTCTCCATGTCTCTTTCACTCGGCTGTCTTCTCTTCTTGTCTTATTTTGCTCTTCTTCCATGAGCGTTTGTGGCTTGCTGCTCTCCAGGTCCGCCCCCCCCCCTCCCACAGTCATTCTGCTGTGGGAGGATGATGATGCCGGCTTTAATCATGAACATGACCTGTCCTGCTGGCTTTGTTGGCTGACCATAAATGCCACATGCTTTATATTGCTGCTCTCTGTGTTGTCATGGAGTAGACAAGCAATTCATCATTCACTGTGTGCTTATGTGCTAATGCCCTGTTTTATTTACTTCCATTGGTTTTGTTTCATTTGTAATGGTAGCCTTTGTGTGGACAAACTGCAGCATCACTTAGCTTGCTGTATTGATAGCGTTAGCTGCGATACTGTGTGATGCCTTTGGGGATCACCAGTGCACCTAAGATTTTGTGTTTGCTTCTGTTGTCATGGCTATGTGCTCAGCATGCCTTTTTTTATTTACACCATCCATTCTCTCTCTCCCTCTCTTCCCTACAGATTGTGATGTCATGTTTCAGACGTTGTAGGTGGAAACTGAACTGGATGCCAGGGTCACTCTAAAATAACCAATTGTGGACCTATGTGTTGTTTGTCAACTGATCAAACAAAATTGGCAGCATTATGTTTTGATATGTTTGTGTGCGGAAGGACAGATGAAAACAATGGAAGTGCACTGTACAAAACAAAACCTGTCTGTGTAGCAGCCATGTCGGTTTCTCATAGCAAGGGAAAATTATTTTGTCGTTTTGCAAATGGTTGCTATTACCTCCAGTTTTTCAGTGTATGATTAGATGACAGTATGAAATTTATCAGAATAGTCAATGTTCCCCTTTTTTGCCAACTGAATCAGACAGCCTGGTATTCCATAATGAACCAAGCCTGGTTATTCCATAATGAAATGATTGTAGACATACCTGGTAGTTATTCCCGCCAAACCGTATTCAGGTGGCTTTTTAAACTTTATTCACAAGGAGTTGTTTAATAAGCTGAACTTGGTTTCTGTTCTTATTAGGACAGTTAAACAAATATATATATATTTTTCATTTACCAGTATTTCCACTGTTATTTTTTTAGCCTTTTGTACATTGTATTTTACATCCATTTATATCCTTTTGTGAAGGAGCAACTTAAAGTAAATAATGGTAGGTAAATGGCTATTAGGCCAGTGGAATGTTCCAGTGGCGCTCGTGTTAGTTTCTTTAGTTCATTTCTGGTGAACTTTGCTCTCCTGTGTCCGGGAGCCGTGGATGGGATGTGCTCTGTGAATATGAAAGGCTAATAACACACCAACATGGCTGCTTTCTCCTCCAGTTTTCTCCTCAACTAAAACAATGTCTGACCCACTGGCATCCTGTGTTTTGTATTCCCTAGTGCATTTATTACCTGTTAAGCTTTTAATAAAAAAGTAATCCAAGGGGGTCTTTACCTGTTCCCTCTTTCTTTCTGTATTCTGTAGGTCTCATAACAACAAGCTACAGTCAACAGCTTCTTAGAGTACACCATCAATAAGCTTTCTAAAAGAAAAAAAAAGAAAAATGAAAATCTTAAAACAAGAATGTGGTCTGACAAGTCAAACCCAATGGTGAATCCAGGTTCTCTCCATCTACACACCGCCCCAACACACACACACGCATGCGCACACACACACTTGCACACAAATACAGAGCAATGGGAAGCCTTTTCATGTTACACACACACACACACACACAGATGGAAAGTTCCTCCCTCCATCGGAAGTTCCCCCGTCTGAGTTTTGGGTGGGCAGCAGCGCTGTAGCGAGGAGAGACGACCACGGTTCCGAGCCCGAGCCGTCATCATCGGGTTTGCAACCACGGTGACACCTGCGCACTCAGATCCAGTGGAAAAGGGAGATCTTTCTATCTTTACTTTTCTTTTTTTTTAAAACTGGGCCACCGCTGGTATTTGTTTCTTTTTCCCCTTTCTTTCTTTCTTTCTTTCTCTCTCTCGCTCTGTCCCTCCCTGTCTTTGTTGCTCTTTCTCTTCCAGCATTCCTGTTGTTTTGATCTCCTGAAGCTGATGAAGTGCTGAAGTGGGGCCTATGGACCTGGCCTGGACTGTTCTGCAGTTGTGATGCCACACAGCTCTACAGACATTCTGACAGCTGTTTTTATTTCTCAGTTTCTTTTGTTTGTTTTCAGTGACTGTACTGTGTCCGCACAGTTACAAACCAACTGCAGCTCATTCCTCCTTTGGCACCCAGTGTCATGGAGTAGAAAAAAAAAAGTTTTTAAATGATTATTTTTGGGATTTTGTCAAGGACTCTCAGCCAGACCCGTTTCTTTTTGAAGACTAGTCATGAAGATTTTATTTCCGATATGGCCCAACAGTAGCCTACAAAGACAAACCTCAAGAGCAACAACCCTGCATATATCTGAACCCTATCCTGTCTATTTAAAGTCAGCAATGTCAATTTCTAGATTTTATTTTTCTTTTGTTGACGCCTGAAGGCAGACAAATTGAAACCACAGGAGTCAGGGGGCAAAAGATTCTGGGGGTGGGTGGGTGATTAACTGTTGGTCTTTAAACCAGTGACGGAAATCTTAACATTTTGTAATTGAAGACGTTAATCCAATAAGATGCCACAAGCATCTCCAGGCCATTTCCTCAAAAACAGGAGGAATGTGTGAAGGACGGGATGTTTCTGGAAAAATCCATAAAGGGTATATTGAACCTAAATGTAATGACAATAGGAAGGAGGTGTACAGAGAGCGGTCACATGGTTTTTCTTGACGGTGGCGAGACCACATAACGGTTTCAATTTCTTGGTCTTAAGTACCTGAAAGAGAGAAGCAAAGGGGAGGGAAGTTTGGTTGTGGTCAAAGACTGTAAATCTGCTTGGGTGGGGACAATTTTATGACATTGTTTTGTAGAGACATTTTTATGTTCTTCTGGATTTTTGTCATATTTTGGCAATTTTTCTGATCTGTAAATGGTGCATCAGCACCATTTTGGGACATTTCTTGAGTCTTCAGGGGTCTTCAGAATTTTTTTTTAAAGAAGCAGGACCCTGTATTCCTGCTTCTAGGACTAGAGTACTGGAGTTCAGTTGACAGTATCAACACAACTTTTCTTTGTTAGGAAAGCTATGTGACCTTTTCATGGCTCTGTGCGAAGCTCAAACAAATGCTCTTCAACTGGTCTTGTCCGACCAATCCCTTGTACACATTGACTATTTGAATTTTAATATGGCTGTTGCTACTCCCAAGGTCACCACTTTAAGAAAAGCACCTTGGTTCCTTTTTTGGCCTTTTTAAAAAGGAGCAGTTCTTAAACTGAATTTACTTTTTTACTGATTTGAAGTAAACTTTCCATTTAGGTGAAATTGCCCTTTATATATCTAAAATGCTGCATATTGTGGGCATACTGGTTTTAAAGATTGGGGTGGGGTTGACTCGTAAATGAGTTTTGTAAAGAAACATAAAGTTCACTTCACATCACCACAATACCTTTTATTATTTATTCATATGTATGGACCTTTTCATTTTGAGTAATGTCAAAAGGAGACAAATAACGGGAGAAAAAAAATATCTATGTTTTTAACAGATTGTGGCAACTCTAAAGGATTTTTTGTACTGGATAGGACATTTCATCCTAGATAATAAAAGTAATGTTTTGGCATCATCTTTCTAAAGTTGTGTACAGTCTCAAGTGTTTCTGTGTTCATTCTCTGAGTGGAGTTATCCCTCCAACACTGTAAAAGGCTATAAAACTGATTTGTCTGAGGTCATGTGCAAGGCCATTTAATGCAGCCGCTAAAACATTTAAAATTTCAGTAATTTATGTAGTCATTTGGCAAAATACACACTTTTGAGGGTTCCTTTTTTATGGGATGGAAAACAATTCCAGATTTGGGTTTTTTATCTTCATTTTCGTTCTCGTTTATCATCATTGTGCAGTTGGGGGAAAAAATGTATTGTCCATTTTCCAGAGAACATCAGTGGCTTAAACATGTGTTTTTATCAACACGGAATGCTCTTGGTCATTTCTGAATCACTGCATAGTTTGTCGTACTTGAAATCTGTTGTCCACCCTCCAAAACCAGTGGCCATAAGTTTGGGTTTTTTGCTGGCCTGAAGAAGGTGCACACGGTCAATATAAATCACGTTCGCTCTCCACTTCCTATTGGCAGTCACAAGTGTAGCTCCCGTGCAACAGATGCTTGTAAACACATCCCCACACACACACTCACATATGTACATAGACACTAAGTGGATCCAGATTCTGTCAAGCACGAACATCATGACCACCACATCCTCAACAATGTCCCCATCACCCGCTCCCCTCCCCCTTCTCACACACACATCTCATCCCAGTCATCCTCATCCTTGTTTTGGTCTCATAGTGTCCAACTCTTGTTTGTCACACAGGAAGGAACTCGCATGGATTCTTGAAGAGCTCACTCTGCGCACACATACACACTCCACAGGCCCCCCAGCCTCCCCATTAGGAATGTTCCCCTGCTGCGTGGGTCGTGGAGATGCACAGCTAGAGCCCCTGCTTCCTGCCAGCATCACCCGTGAGCGCACAACTGATCGCTGATAGACACTCGGCTCGCTGGCCTGGGAAAGGACTTGGGGCGCCGGACATGAGCAGCCCCCCTATCAGCCCGGGTTAAACCGCACTTGTGTGTTACCCTGCAATTATAACTCTGGTTTTGGGTCCGCTATCTCTGGGGATGATCTACTGGGAGCGGTGCAGCAACACAGTAATTACTGCTTACTCACGAACCTTGCCCCATTTAAACCCCCTATATGCATGTGTGTATGACTAACTGTGTGTGTGTGTGTGTTTGGTCACATCCAAGACCATTCCCACACTGAAATTGTGGTCGGAGCCATAATCTTATCACAGTCTATCAACATAGCTGAAGTGGTAACAACATGGACCAGAGAAAGCAAATCAGCATACTGGGAGAGCCTTCCAGACCCCAGTGTGCATGAGAGGGCCATTCTGGGGCAGTTTGCATGTCTTCACCAAAAGTAAGAGAGTCTCAGACAGTGTTAGAAAAGAAGGAACCATAATCGTTTATTATTATTATTATTATTATATATGTAGATAGAATTTGACAATAAATCAAGGTGTGCAGCTGCAGTGCAAATGATGACCTCTAGGGCGCCCCATTCTGTGCTCCTTTCAGACCCCTGGAGAGCGAGAGGCGGTGCTTGGGGACTGGGCACCATCCATGCCAGAGAGGATGAGGCTGCCGGACTGGGTGCCATGCATGCCAGGGAGACTAGCTGCAACACCCCCCCCCACACACACACACACACCACCCTGTCTCTCCTTTCATCCCATCATTATAGCCTCTTTGGCCTCAGGGGTGGACAGGGCAAAGGCTCTGGTTCTCACCCCCCCCCCTCCCCATATCTCCCCCATATTACCCTTTTCCACAAGCCACCTCCCTACATCCCCCTCTCCCTCCCTTCTTTTTCTCCTCCCTCCCTCCTGTTTCCCTCAACTCAAATACCTCCTTTGAGCTCCGAAGGGTTTCTTTGTGAGAGAGGGAGGGAGCGAGTGTGTGCGTGTGAGAGAGAGGGCATGGGGTGGGGGTGGTGGTGGTGGGGGCAAGGACAAACATAGTGCCGTAGGTGGCATTACCTCTCCCTTCCCTGCTTGGCCCCAAAGCCCCTGGATGGTTTCTTTAACCTCCTCCACCCCACCAACACCACCTCTTCCTCCTCCCCTTGACTGCCTGTGAGCAGCCAGGTGCAGAGTGGATCAGATTACATTGCGATTAGATTTACGGCCTTCCTCCACACATACACCCCCCCTCTTAATACAGTTGTGCCCTCTTGACACACACACACACACACATAACCTCCTTGCTCTCTCCTTCCATCTGCGTTTGAAGTCGATTCTTTCTCGCGGGTGAACATTTCAGGGTGGCCACTACATTACATGTTGTCGACAGGGACACTCTTGCAAAATGGAGTTGTGTTTCAGTTTATGTTTTGTTTTTTTTTTCCTCCTCTGCCTTCTCCGGGGCTCGCCCAGCACCATCACCAAGAGTCCTCTTCGCCCTCCTACACCTCATTTAAGACACAGCTTTATACACACACTTACACACACCAACAATCACACACACAAGCACACACACACACTAATGTAACAGTGCATTTCCTGGATTCGGATGAGAGGCGCAAAAAAAATGAAAAAAACAAAAGCAGAGGGCAACAGCAATATTGACAAGAATAAATAAGAGAGCTTTGTTGTTGTTCCTGCATGAGAATTCTCAACTCCCCTCAGAGCAACAAGGGTGTGACCAGAGGATATTCCACACCAACAGGCACATGCTGTCCAAGCTTTGCCTCAGAAGTCTGAAGTAACCTCTAATAGCACTTCGATCTCCAGTCTTTCAGAAGACAATACAGATGGTAACCTAAAATAAGTATTTGGATAGACTGGCCAATGAGATTGAGTTTTTAGATTAACTGGCCAATAGGATTATGGATAGACTGGCCAATGGGACTGAGTTTCTGATACTCCATCTACTCATAATATTGTTTTGGGGGGAGCTGGCCAAATTATTACATAAATAAATATGAATAATGTCTCACCTCTAAATACCTGCATATCAATGTTGTCTAAGAGGTTTGAGGTATTTAAATAAAACCTCACAAGTGTAAACTGAGTGTAGGCTGAAATGGATGTCAGACACAGTTGTGTCCAACCACTGTCTACTCCACTGGATTTTCTCTCATAGAAGTCAAGCAACAAAACAAGCATTTTACAGCAAGCAAAACCTCTCTGATAAGAGTCAACTATGAATGCTCAAACACGAATTGGGACATGCTCCCTTGCCTCCTTTCCGACATAACTGTGTGATTATGATGGACTTTTTTTTAAAGGACCAAGAGTCTTTTTTGACACCAAAGCTCCAATAAGTCCTCCTGTGCAGTTGGCGGCGCAGGTGAATCGGCCCCCTGCTCACCGACACTTTGAGCGCATGGCCTCCTGGGTCTTCTGGTGCCTCCTTTTGTTGTACCTCTTGACATAGTTGTTGCTCCGCAGCAGGGCGTCCCCAGGCTTGAGTCTGCCACCGACAATGGCCAGGAGGTCGCTGGACAGGTGGCGCCGCCGGTGGTAGATCTGGCCCATGACAATGTACCTGCTCCCTGCCAAAAGCATGCCAAACACATCATGAGTTTGAGGGCCACTTAACCTGCCCTTGGCATTTCATGCTCAGTGTTGATGTTACAGTGTCACAGTAGAACAGAGAACAGGCATCAGGAGGAGGATGTAGTCTAACTGGTGTCAACAATCATACAAATTTAAGTCTAGACATTTATTGCTCTTTTATTTCATAAAGAAAATATCCAAAGCTTTGCAAGGGGACATTTTGTATCAAATGCCATATAATTGCTAGAGAACAAAATGTGTCAAAATTATTTACGGACTGGTTTGTCAGTTCAAACTGTCCATAGCCTACTGTCCAAAGTACATTTGTGAATCAATGAAACTGCATGAGATATGAAAACTGTACAGAGGTTGTAACTGGTGAAACTGACAGTTACTAGTTTCCAATCCTTAAACTGAAAAATCATGACTGCTGCCAGACCAGGCCTTAATTTGTATGGTTTGGGCCTGTGTGGATCTTGGCAGCAGTGGACCCATGGAAACTTACCCAGTTTGAAGTCTGGACAGGGTTTTGAGCACTTGAAGGTGTCCAGAACGAGGATGCGCACTTTGAAAAAGTAGTTGTCGGGAGTGACATACAGCCGGCTCATCTTGTAAAAGCTATCAGTGTTCACCAGGAGCGTGATGAGTCGAATTCCTCGCCGAAGGATCTCGATGTCATGAACTATGCCATTGATGGCTGATATGGAAAGAAAAACTTCAGTGAACTTAGAGGCATCCAAGATTGCTAATTGCAGTCATTTGTGTTTATTACAGATGTTGCTTTGTAGTAAGACACTGTTACTAAAATAGTACAACTGAAAAGGAAAAGGATACATTAATTAAGCAATATTTTGTTACAGTTTAATCAATAGACTTTCAGCCATAACTTGTCACTATTATTCAGAATGATGCACTTCTTGATTCCGAGGGATAGCCTAGGTCATATATTTCTGGTCCATAGTGTTTTTGATCATAACTACAAAATGAAAGCAATGATGCCACAGCTGTCTTTTACTGACTGACAGACTGTGTGCGATGAAGAGATCTTCAAAATATTTCAAAATATTCAATAAAGAATATATATAATTGATAACAATATATGAATAAGGTGCTTTTCAAACTTACCAAACTCACTGTAACAAAAATGTTCCCTCTCATCCCTCTCTTTTCTGCATTCACTCAAGCACACGGCATCTTGACTGAAGTCTGATTCTAAGAGAAAGGAAAAAAGAGATGCGTGCGTGCCATTGTGAGGGCCAAAGATTCATTCCTATGTCTTTGCGCGGCCAGAGCTGTCAATACGGTGTCATTATAAAAACCGAGGCGTTGCATTCCAAGCTTGTTGGGCCCACAGGGGACCTTTTTGATATCAGCTCCAAATTCTAGTTAATTACAATATCACAACCCATCTCATCCAGGCATATTTAGAATTTTTTTTCCCCTGATAGCCTAATCTCATGGCTTGTGAAGCTCACAAAGGGCGCATTCAAGCAAACGCAGCTAACCAGCAATTTGCGGCTTGAGGGGCAATTAGAGTAACCATCTAGTTTCTGCAATCTTTTAGCCATGATTGCTTCCCAAACCGTTTTGTGATTAGTTAAAATGCGCAAAGGACGCAGTGATGCGTGTTACTCACCTCTCTTAAGGATGTCGAAGTAGTACAACAAGCTGGATGAGCGGCGGTTGTACAGCACAAAAGGTCGGGTGTTATTCAGATTACCCCCGGTCGTAAGACTGGACTTCCCGGGCCGGTTCTCTTCGGGGTCAAGACGCCGGGTAGGGGGGTCTTTCCGTGTGTTGGAAGTCGGTTGCGTGTTGCGAGATCTTGAATTGTGGTTGTTGTCAGTGTCACTTGGTGGTGGGTTGTTCGAATGATGTTCACTCTCCGGGATGTTTTTGTGTGTACGGTTTACGGTAACAGGTGTGATTTTGGGGTGCAGAATAGGAATGTGGCCGCGGCCGTCCCCTCGATTCTTCTCACTGTTGTGCTCAACTGGTAAACGATCCGCTTTCGATGCCTTCTTGTTTTTGACGTGTGGTCCCAGACGTGGAATAGGCACCAGGTCAGTGTGCTTTGGCCACACCCCAGCAGGTAATGGGTGAAGTGAGTATTTGGGGTCTCCGGTTTTCTTCCCTTGTCCCAGCAAGTCGTTGATAGGCAACGCAAGGTCTTTTCCACCTACTCTGCTGTCGTTCTGTGGAGGTTCGGACTGTCCGCCATGACCTGTCTTTTCTGGCGTCGTCCCAATTAATGAGAATAATTCTGTGTGCGATACGGACAGCCTGTGAATCCACACCTGTCATAACCCTCATCTGTCATTAGTACCAAAACAGTCGTTAAAATGTCTTAACTTAATTTTCACAGAGGTTTTTGCCCGAAGTAAAATGTATTAAAGTATTCAATAAATCAATACTAGCAAATAGAGGCAATAACGCAAATAGTAGTAGTAGTAGTGCTAGTAATAGTAGCACCTAGACCACCATCTTCAGAAGACACAGGCTTTGTCAAAGGGAGAAACATTAAGAATTACCCATCAGCCTGCATATAATTCCAATAATTAGGCTAATCATTCGGGTGAACAATAAAGACGCCAACAATGCATGTTAATAACACTCTTGGAATTTATAGCCTACCATTCACGGTGTGCTCCTCCGCATTAGAGAAAGCGAAGACGATTAAAAAGAGCAATAGTAATCCGGTCATTGTGGAGGTATGCCCTTGTTAGAAGTCAGCTATGACTGAATGTCGACCGCTTTATATGCCTCCGTGTAATTCCCATGGAAGGAGGCGTGTCACCTCATAGTAATGTCTTGGGACATAGGTGGGGAAGGGTCTGAGGTAGGCTAGGCTACTTAAAAAAAACTAAACTAAATAACAGCAAAATAATATGCTGTCACATGGGGGTGTGGTTTAACCCATTTATGCATAAATTAGGCTATGTCTAAAACGATGCAGCAACACATCGATCTTTATGTATTTTATGACATGAGTGCTTTATTATTTTTATTTGTCTTTCTTTAAACCTTTAATAGTTTAGTTTTACTACCTTTGTTAAGCAAACTGTCTTACCTTGTGTCTGACAAGTGCTGAAACCTCGCAATTGGCTATTATATTATATGTTTGAAACTGTCCACACACGTGGACACATGCAAGAAATAAGAGTTAGGCATAGGCAAAAAGTTTGTGTGTATGTGTGATAGCCTATTTCAAAACGTCATGGAGCCCTTTGTTCCATAACGTGCATATGGACAGTTGAGTTCTGGAATGGAAATGCGCCTTGACATTTATTTTCTCTAAATTCAGACTTATGAAATAAATAAATAAACTTCATCGGGGTTTTATTGCTTCACACGGTTCTTTGTCATTCATCGTTTTTTTAACATGCAGGTGAACTCCATCAGTAGATGTTTTTCTATACTCCTGCATTTTTGCACATCAGTAGCTCACGTTTGGAATACAAGAAAGCATCACCACTGCTGATAGATATTGTCCATATAGAATATTTGGAGAGTTCATTTACAGAAACTTAGTAACCTATGTTAATCGTTAACCAGTGGAAATGGCTTTTGAAAAAAAAAAGTGCAATGTGCTTCCTGCTTTTTGCCTTGGTTTAGCTAATGTGAAACACTTAATGACTATTGCTGAAACCATGGGTAGCCTAATAGCTGACTATTCATTGGAGAAAATAGGCTAAAATGCACAAAATACATGTCTTGATGTCATCACTGCCATGACAAACTCTCTTGAGAAAAAAAAAAAACGGCAAAAGAGCCAATCTGGCAAACTCTCTGATTTTATTTATTCATGTCTGGACTTCAGGAGGGCAGCCCCCCTTATGTTGCCCCTCTCCTCTGATGGGGTGGATGTAGAGACGGTCAGTAGGTACAAATACCTTGGACTACATCTTGACAAAAAACTGGACTGGTCTGCTGACACACGCTCTACAGGAAGGGAGCAGACCAGGCTCTATTTCCTCAGGAGGCTGAGGTCCTTTAAAATCTGCCACAAACTCCTCCTTATGTTCTACCAGTCTGTCATGGTCAGTGTCCTCTTCTATACTGTGGTGTGCTGGGGAGGCAGCACAAGGATGAGGGATGATGGATGACTAGACTGGCTGTTGAGAAAAGCTGGCTTGGCTGTTGGCATGAAACTGGAGTCACTGACAGTAGCAAAAAAGAGGACCCTGAGCAGATTGATGTCTAAACTGGACCATCACAAACCATCACCCCCTGCATAACACACTCTCCAGACAGAGGAGTATGTTCAGTTTTTACTTTTTACTACCAACCCAAGCCAAGACTGGACTGGAGTCTTACTTGCTATATTATCCCATTGCACAGACCCCCCCCCCCTCCATTCTATTACACAAAACTGGACTAAGCTGTTGAACTGCTTTCATAACTGCTTATATTGTTATTTCATTTTTTTCTTTTTAATATTGCTGTGTTTTATACTATGTAGCCTACTTATATCCTGTCTGAAACAGACAGACACTTATGCACTAGTGTTACCATAGCATCCTGCTGCACATTCTATACTACTTCACACCCAACAACTTAGTACCCTAAATGGCACATATAATAGGATCTTTCTCATGGGTCATGTGTACGCCATGTTGTGGAAGCTTAAGGATACCATAATTTCCTACGGAATAATAAAAGTATCTATCTATCTATCTATGTACTCTGATCAAGACACCATTAATATGCCTGCGAATGGGCTATTTGGTTACTGCCAGTGGACGTGATCAAATTAATTGTGCATTTCTTTTAAAAAACTGCCCCCTACCGGATAGAGCACAACTAACATTAGGGCAGCACCTAGCAGACCCTACCCACGAGTAGCCTATGTAGCCCATAAGCCTTAAGTAATATGAACAAAGGTTATGACGATGTTAAAACAGCACAGAACTCGAATAAGTATCGACTACACTATCATGAGCCTACACTATGATGAGCCTGTGTTCACTTGCTGTTTCCTAAATAGCGAGGTAATTTGGGCAAGCTAAAACAACATAAAACTTGAATAGGAAAATAATTTCTGACGTAAACCACTGAGCCAAAAGTATTCAATACATGAAGTTGCCCACATTTGTGTTTGCATAAGACGCCAGAGTCTCTCGTCTCTTATAACCTTACCGTGAACGCTCTATTGACTGATCACTGTTCGTAACCATGCATGTGCATGTAAAGATTTAAAATATGCACAATAAACGACCCAGATGGGACTCGAACCCACAATCCCCAGCTCCGGAGGCTGATGCCTTATCCATTAGGCCACTGGGTCATCACGTTCTCATAGCCAGGAAGTTCAGTTTAAAAATAGCCATGGGCATATTCTCACGTTCTCTGTATTCAAAACCTCGACAATCCTGACGAAATTAAAGATGGAGTAAACGCTATGTCGCGTCTGAGTTTATTTTAAAATATCTTGAAAGCTGAGGCGCTCTTGCAACATTCACTCTGAGCAGGGTCATATTTCATCTCGCGATAGTGCAGTACAAATCCGCGAACCATTCCAAACGAAGCCAATAGGATGGTTCCGATGGTGCTTGTACTCGAATCGGCCAATGAAGTGCGCGAATAACTAAGAATTTAAAGGGTGGTATCCTTATTATACGTCACTTGCTTCATGAAAGATCAGCTAGGTAAGCGCGCATTCTCATACGAAGTTTTAGAGTAGGAAATCGTTATAAATATATGCGTAGAGGTGATGCTATATAATTTACATTTTCACAATAACATGCTAAGTATGTATAATTGTATTTTGGCATATTTGTGATCAAACTGGCACATTTCTTGCCATTCTGCTAGCATTCCGTAGAGACCACATGTGTGGGTGACAAACCTGCCGGAAATATCATTTTATATAATATTTTTGAGGAATTGAGACATTGATACATACTTGTTTCCAGGAATTAAAAGTTTTACTTTTGTTTCTTTTTCCAGATAAGAAAAGAAGACATGTCCAATGCCAGTGAGAGTCCCGCGCGCCTCGGTCAGTTCAAAAACAAGGGAAAAGATGCAACTGTGAGTCTCCTTTAGGACAGTCTTTCAACATTGTGTTAGCGATCACTGCTAACAAGCTAGCTACCATTGTTCCCAGCCGTTATACCTAATGATAGTTTTCAGCACCAGTTTCATATTTGAATGTATGATCATAGGAATTAAGACGAAGAAGAATCGAAGTAAATGTCGAACTTCGGAAAGCGAAGAAAGACGAACAGATCCTTAAAAGGAGAAATGTCAGCAGCCTGCCAGATGAGGCGACATCACCACTTCAAGAGAAAAACCAAAACGCACAGGTAATGTTAATTTCTTATTATGGATAGACTATTATTATGATTTATTGAAGCTTATACAAAATGTACATTTATGACTAAACTGGCAAATAGTGAAACTGGTATTAAGGTTCCTTCCAAGGAGCACTATGGTGTTTCATAATGGAACGATATCATATTTTGTCCGATAGTGAGCGTTTTGAAAGCTTTTATGAACTGTCATTTTGTTGTCATTGGAACGTTAGTCCTCGAATGAATCCTTGTTAAGTGCTTGTCTGTCTGCGTTATGACCTTCCCTGCCACTGTACTATCAAACAGCGATTTGACTCGTTAATCCTTTTTTTGTTGCTTGCAGCCCGCGCAGCATTGGACCGTGGAGGAGATTGTCAGTGGCGTAAATAGCCAAAGCCGTGATCATCAGTTACAGGCCACGCAGGCAGCCAGGTAATTCACACGCTGTCCCCAATCCCGTTATAAGTACGTTGACTTTCGCAGGACGTGGGGCAGACATGCCAATGCTCAAGTCAGACACAGGTCACGACATTCAGCCAGCTCACTGCTGACACATGTGTTTCCCTCATCACAGCCTCATTGTGTAGAATCCTACCTTTTAACTTATTTTTCATCAGTTTGTTGTGAAATGAACCATGTTGAAGTCTTGCGTGGGGTCCTGTCAACAGGAAGCTGCTTTCGAGGGAAAGGCACCCTCCTATTGACAACATCATAGCTGCTGGCTTGATCGCCAAGTTTGTGGGTTTCTTGGGATGCCCTGACTGCCCACCCATGCAGTTTGAGGCAGCCTGGGCCCTCACCAACATCGCCTCAGGGACGTCGGAACAGACCCGCGCTGTTGTGGACGGAGGTGCAATCCCTGCCTTCATCAGTCTGATAACCTCCCCTCATCCTCATGTCAGTGAGCAGGCCATTTGGGCGCTGGGCAACATCGCTGGTGGGCCTCTCTCTCTCTCCATTTGTACTCACAAAGCAAGATATGCTTGGGCTGGAAATGCCCTTGCCCGTCTTAAGCATTGTGTGGAAAGGCATTCTGATTTCCAGTGTGCAGTAAATTGCAGACTGTCCATATGCCTTTTGAAGATTAGGTTTGCAGGGTTGCATGCATAGTTGGAAGATGTGGTGAGACGCAAGACATTGCATGCTTCATGTGTTCACTGAACCATCTATACTGCATGTGCTGCCAAGTCTTTCTAGTTTGCCAACAAAGTTGATAGGGAGGTAGGATGTGATGGATTGGATTAGATTAAATTAGTTTACAGAGAATTAGATTCGTTTTACAGTCTAATGAACGTTTTTGAGCTCTTGAAAACTGGAACTAATTCACTTGGGTGCCTGTTGTGCTTTTTGTGAAAACTAGGTGATGGTCCAACCTACAGAGATAAAGTCATCAAGCATGGTGCTATCGAGGGTCTCCTCACTCTCCTAGCTGTTCCTGACTTGGCAATCTTTTCGGTAAGTTTTTTCCCTTTTCCGGAGGGAAGTGTGTTGTTTACATTGCTAGAGTCAGTGGTGAAAATTGAGAATGAAACCATAACATCAGTTTTTCTCGGTACATCACCTGACAGTCAGGGTATCTGCGGAACGTCACCTGGACGCTCTCCAACCTGTGCCGCAACAAGAACCCGGCGCCACCACTGTCTGCCGTTCAGCAGATGCTACCAGCGCTGCTGCGACTGCTCCACCACAACGACAAGGAAGTGCTGGCTGATGCCTGCTGGGCTGTGTCCTACCTGACCGACGGCCCAAATGAGCGCATCGAGTTGGTGGTGCAGGCTGGTTTAATTCCCCAGCTTGTGCAGCTGCTGGCCTGTGTGGAGATCGCCATTGTGGTGAGTGGCCTGTACTGGAAAATGGACTGGCTGAAACTAGGAGACTTTGCGCTCTTTGACTCCTTGAAAATGTCAAATTTAAAGGATAAAGGCGATAATTTTTATTTTTTATTTTTTTTGCTTTGTTTCAGTCCTTGTCTAGTTTCAGGATCCTGGGTATGAGCTCACACTTTCATTTAGGTTGCCCATTTTTAAGCAGTGACCTTAAGTATCGGAGGAGGGGAATGAATGCAAATTTAAAGAACAAGCAGTACTCTCATCTTAAACAAAATAAATAAATACATGAGATACATGATGCACAAGATACAAGATGTACAGACTGTATTGATTGCTGCATGTATGTATGTGGGGGTGGAGAAGTTGTCTGAAATCATATGGAAGAATCAGGCATAGGCAATGCAGACTTTATGTTTGTGCATTTTGATGTAATATGGCTTTAGTAATGGAAACAAAAAGTACCAGAGGACTGTAGGTGTTACTGGCATACCACACCACAAAATGGTACAGATGACGGCAGCTCAAATGGCAACCACAGACAGGAAGTGGTGAACAGTGAAGCCATAACGTTTCTGTTTCTGGATTCAGCCTCAACAAATGCAAGCCCTTTAAAACAAACATTATTGACCTTGAAAGTGAAACTTATTGTATTGCTCCTGCTTGTATTGAGAATAAAAACTGTAAGGGATTTGTTTTATGGATTGAAACCCAAGTATGTTTTCTTTTGATTCGCTCACTGCTACTAGTAGACGTATCTGACATTAGTAAGGACTTGTTCAGTGACATTCTAAGCTTTTACTCCTCAGGCTATGTGCTTCACACCTGTGCATGTTCGTGTGTCTGTGTGTCTGTCCCCTAAAATTTGTCTGTTTACTTTCCTTCCCCAGACTCCAGCATTGCGGGCCGTGGGGAACATTGTAACGGGGACGGACGAGCAGACCCAGAGCGTGCTCAACGCTGGGGCCCTGGCCATGTTCCCCACTCTCCTGCGTCACCACAAGAGCAACATCCAGAAGGAGGCCGCCTGGACCCTGTCCAACATCACTGCCGGGAAGGACACCCAGATCCAGGAGGTCGTCAATGCTGGTCTGGTGCCTTTGATGGTGGAGGCCCTGCATGTGGTAATGACTGACTGCTTCTTTAAACTTGTACCGCTTCATTGTATTCTGTTTAGATTAGGTTGTTGGAAGCAGTTGTGTAGCTTTTTTTATATATATATATAAACTTCTCCACTTTTGCTTTTAGCTTCCATGCCAAACTATAGAGCACTGCATAACATTAGGTGGTTATTTTTGTCTTGTTTGAATGGAAAATTGTGAGCGAGTTGTGTCCTCAGCATTAATGAGTTTGTGCTTTTGTTTTGTTTCATGTCTGCAGGGAGACTACAAAACCCAGAAGGAGGTTGTGTGGGCAATCACCAACTACACGAGTGGGGGTAATATTGAGCAGGTGATCTACATGGTGAGGTGCAATGTGCTGGTGCCTCTTATTAACTTGCTGACTGCCAAAGAGAGTAAAACCATCCTGGTCATTTTGGATGCCATCTCCAACATTTTCCTGGTTAGTTGTCTCTGTTTTTAATAGTCTGTGTTTTGCCTTGCAGTTGTTTTTACAGACAACGGGACAGGCTGTCTATCAAACTCTGACATCTCCAACATTTTGCTGCTTAGTTCTGTTTGTCTGTCTCTTGCTTTAAGATTTTTAAAATGATAATAATAAAAAAAACTCTCAACCTTAAGTAATGATAAACGATCATCCTTTATCTGAAGTCAGACTTTATGTTTGTGTTTCTTCATTTTTGCCCAAGGCAACAGTCAGTGACTAAGAGTGTTTTGTGACTAGGCGGCAGAGAAGATTGGCGAGACAGAGAAAGTGTGTGTGATGATCGAGGAATGTGGCGGCCTGGACAAGATTGAGGCGCTGCAGTCTCATGACAATGAGATGGTTTACAAGGCTGCCCTCAACCTGATTGAGAAATACTTCTCAGATGAGGTAAGCATAAACACGGAATCTGCAGTAGGCTCCACATTCCGTGGTCCTTACTAATGTACTGTAGAACTGTTGGTGTTAGTAAAGAGGATGGTAAAGATGATGGATTGATCAGTTCTTTTCCCCTTCCCCACCCCCATTCCTAAATCTGAACCCTCAAAGACTCAACTGGCATGAATCGGCCAATAATGAAGCTGATTCGTGCCAATTAAGTCTATGATCATTCACGTTTTTGAGCCTTGGGGTGACATTCAGCTATATAGTGCTGCAGTGTAGCTTTTAGTCCAAGTGTTGAGTGATCCCAACTTTGTGTTTCAGGATGAGGAGGACGAGTCCGTTGCCCCTGAGATGACCACAGATGGCTACGCTTTCCAGATTCCTGAGAACCAAAGCACTTTCAACTTTTAAGCAACACTCCTATTTTTGTTGTCTGTCAATGTCTTGGTCTCTGTTTTTATATTTGTGTAACCATCTTGCATTTCACTGGTGTACATACAGGTACATCTCAAAAAATTAGAATATTATGGAAGAAGTTCTTTCATTTCAGTAATTCGATGTAAAACCTGAAACTCATACATTATATAGATTCATTAGACATTAAGTGAAATATTTCTAGCCATTGTTTGTGTTTATTTTATGATCATATGATCATATTTTTATGATCACAGCTAAAGAAAACCTCAAATTCAGTTTCTCACAAAATTTGAGTATTACAGCATCATTAAACCAGGTTATTTTTCTTTAAAGCTTTTTGTTCCAAATTTTAGAGCACTTCATGCTTCTTTGTAGTAACACTTTATGGTGATGCTGATTTTATTCATTCATTAGTACTTGGCACCTGCGCACACATTGCCAAAAGTACCAATACTGCTTTGTTGCTCAGTGCTGCAAAATCCTTTTTTGGATGAAGTCTGAATTGATAGCACTTAATTTTGAAATCAAGGCCCCAGAGTCTGGTGAAGAATAGAAGTCTAAGTTGCTTGAAGTCAAGTGTGAAGTTTCCAGTCTGTGAAGATTTGGGGAGTCATGTAATCAGCTGTTGATCCAGTGAGTTTTATCAAGTCCAAAGTCATCTTATAATCATCTACCAGGAAAGTTTAGAGCACCCTAATGCTTTCTTCTAGCGACAAACTTTAAAGATGCTGATTTCATTCATCCAGCAATACTTTGCATATGTCCACACTGCCAAAAGTACCAATACCTGGTTTAATGACCATGTAATATTCTAATTTTGTAAGACACTGAATTTGGGGTTTTCAAAATTAACAAATTAAATATTTAAGTGACTGTCTAATGAATTTATAAAATGTTTGAGTTTCATGTTTTACATTGAATTGCTGAAATTAACAAACTTTTCCACAATATTCCAGTTTTTTTAGACAAAATTGTAAGTACATATGTTCTGTGCTGTTTTACTATAAATCCTGTAAATAAACTTTATAAGAAATACTGGATGAAAATCTTACAGTTGTGATTTTGTGCTTGAACATCTTTTCCTTCTAAATGACAAAAGAAAAATTCTGATGAACACCAATGTGACGTCAACACAAATGAACACTACAGGTGTACAGCACTTAATAAAGAGTTCCATGAGCTGAATCGTAGTGCTAGCCCAGACCTTAAGTCCTCAAAGTCTTGAATGGTATGAATCATCCAATCATGAATCTGGTTCCTGCCAAGGGTTCAGGGACTAGGTATTAGAACAGGACTGGGATTTGGATACTGATTTAGCTGTGTCTGACATTCTTATGGACCTATGTGACTGACTCTTTTAGAACTCTAGTAATCATTATCACGAGTTTAGTTACTTGTAACAGGAATATCCAGTTTACCCAGAGCACACAGGGTACGTATGTTGATTGCCTGAAAAAAAGGCTTCTACAAAGCAACAGATTGTGTGATCTGACAAAAAGTGCTTGAACTGAAAGAAAAGAAAGAAAGAAAATATATTTAAAAGTCACTTTTGTTTCATTGGAATACATTTGTTTCGTGTAATGGTCCGAAGGTCTAACGACGGCAAGGAAAATAAGATCACGGTCTCTCACAATGAAATAATTTCACTGCTGATTTATTGATTACTTAAAATTAATCAAAATACGTGTAGTTCTATAACAGAAACAGGAGAGGTCAGCAGAGAGTCGCCATGGCGCGCAGAACCAAGTTGAGTTGGAGCTGAGGAAAGGGTAGCTCACAACTTTACATTTGCTCCAAACAAGAATGCCACCCCTATGAGCGCCGACCAGTTCTTGCAACCTTCCGAAGATGGAGAGGAGCACGTCTTAGGTCTCGCGTGAACGTGGATACTCTGCTCATTTCTGGCTGTAGAATTGCACGTCCGATTTTATATTCTTACGCTTTCAGAAGTTAACATTAAGTTTCAATATTTCGTCGTTTGTTTTCTTTCTCTTTTTTCACCGCCTCTGCGGAGCTGCAGCTCGAATGTTAGGGTAATGGTAGTGCTATGCACATCCGGGCCACAATGCCGTGACTCCATTATTCCTCATTCACTGTAAAACTAAGGAGTCGGGGGAAAGGGTGGTATATTTTATCAAGCTTTATGTTTTGTATATATTTTTTATAAATTTGCGTCAAGCTGGAACACAGAAGGACATGTCTAATCAAGGGGTGAGGAGAAATGGCCCAGTGAAACTGCGGTTGACAGGTAAGAATTTAAACCTGAAATGTTGCAACCCTGGCGTTGCTGTTCCTAGCGTCTGATAGCCCACTTACAAGACCAGCTAGCTAGCTAACGTAAATGCCTACTCAAGCGAGGTCTTCAATGCAGGTCATTAGACTTATGTACAAATGGTCACTAGTGTGTCTGTTGTTTAGTTAGCTGTATTGTCTGCTTGTGAAAACGCGCTAAATACAAGACTGGATACTCATGCGCCACGAAATGTGGTATAATTTGCTCAACGAATCTTAAGCCAGCCCAACAAACGCTAACCTTTAAATTAAAATCAGTGAGGAACGATAGATAGGTTTAGCTAGATCAAGCTAATTCATCATATAGTTAACATTAAGCGATTCAAATATGTAGCGTTAACGTGAGCTATTTTTCTCTGGGGTGCAATCTGTTTGCTCCATTGCTTTGTTTTGGTTGCCTGTCTACGATTAGCCTCGTTAAGATTTCCCGAAATATTGAATTCAAGACCATGAAGTAGGATTTCCACTAATGGATTTCAGCACATGGGTATACTAAGCAATTCCCTGTTTCGTGTATTCACACGAAAACCCACTCCAAAATGAAGTTTTGTTACCTGAATTGCGAGAGACTTCTACCTACATGTAACGCAACGACTTTATAACATTCCAGTCTTTTAATGTATCGTTCTGTGAAACAATGTTACAGATTTGGAAACTGCTGCGGCGGTGTCATGTGCGAAGCGACCTTGTTGCTACATTAACGTTAGTTACTGTATTTGTATGAACTACACCCGCTTGATGAATGTTTTAAATGTCATGTAGGCGATCATCAAAAAATCAAACAGCTTGGTACATTTCTCTTGAGAAAGTAGAAAGATGTAGAAAGTAGTTGTTTGCCAGGGATCATTAGTTTTTGTGCCACATGTCTCAAAGTACTAGCCATGTTTATTTTGACATTTTAGTTTACTTTACAAAGTCAATAGCAAAGGAAACTATAAAAAGTGCCATGTCACGTTACATCATATTAAGAATTTATTTAGAAGTCATCAGCTCAGAGGGTCAGTAGCATTGCTCACTTTCCGCCGGCCAACTGTTGCAAAGCGACAAGTGCAACCTATCATTCACTCGATGAGTGACATTTTCATTGCCATCCGCGCTACTCATTCACACTTGTTCGCTGATTAGTCCAAGCAAGATAGGTTTGTGTATGCGTGTGGGGGAGGCAGTTTATGGGTAACATCTTGAGAATAGGCTAATATGCAGCTTTCAATGCACTAGGACTTGTCAAAATCGACCATGCGCATGGCTGGTAGTGTTGGCAGTGCTGCCTGGAACTGGTGCTCCACTGATCGTGCTACTTGGAATTTTGCAACCCAAACATCTGCACGTTTACACGAAGAAACATTGTTTTGACTGCAGGCGAGAGCGGGATGAGAGGCGCGGCGATTTATGTACCTCCAAGATCAGGTCGAGGCAGATTCCAGCATTCGCCGCTCTTCGGGAAGAGCCAAATTAAATATTTAATCTGGTAATATGATGACTGGAAAGGAACCCGGAGGGGTCTGGTTGGGACCGCTATTCCCACAGAAAGAATATCACTTTAGGGATCCTAGATTGTGTGGGACATTGCCCAAAGCTGAGTCTGTTGTGTTGGCTGTGTTTGAAAGCACTAGAAAGAACATTCAGACACTATTTCTTCCCCCACATAGAACAAAACGGGTCATTGCCCGTGACGCATCATGACTTGTTTACCTTCATGAGGTTTTATATTGTGCTCTGCGTGCAAGACATCGTGTTGGTGTTTAATTGTAGTGACGAGCAAACATCCAGCAAATATGGTAGATCTGAACCTGAGTGCACTAGCTTAGTTGATGCCCTCAGATGCATTTTCCTTGATGCTGTTGGAGCCATAAAACATCACTTTGAAAATAAGATGGATGCTGGTGTTGGTAGACATGCTCTCCATCAGTGTTCTGTTCTGTCCCTGTGCACTATGTCAGATAGACTACAGCACAACTTCTTCTGCCATAGTCACCATCTCTGTCAGCACAACTTCTTCTGCCATAGTCACCATCTCTGCCATCACACCATCACGCATCACACTTAACACAGTACTGGCAATGGATGGCCAGCATGGGAGAAGTTTGCTGTGAGCATGATGGCTGATGGCTGAAGCCTGAGGTCCCTCATTTCTCCCCATCCTCCTTACAGTGGAGTTTCTCCTGTCTCCTGTTCTGTCCTGTCCTGTCCTGTCCTGTCCTGTCCTCAGTCCAGGCGTCTTATTTTAGCCCCGCCGTTGATGGTTTTGAAATGGGCCACTGATGGAATGCTGAGAATGCGAAGCGTGCAAGGGGAGCGGTGAGACTCCCCAGATTACAGGAACCTCCTCTCATTCCCTTTTCCTTCTCTTTTCACCCTTCTCTCTCTCTCCCTTTCTTTATTTTTTTTGCTCACTGTTTCTATCTTCTGCTCCCTTTTTCACTCCTGTCCTCTCTTTCTTGTTGGCTTTGCTGCTTTCTCTGAAAGGGCAAGTCTGAAAGAGTATTTGTGAGTGATTGTGTGTGTGTGTGTGTGTGTCTTGTAGGCGTACATCCTTACTGTATTTGTGCGTGTTTGTGTATGGGTTTATATAAACATGTCTAGACTTTTGAGGCATGCTTTTTTGTGCTGTCTTTGTTGCTGACGTTCTCAAGATTGCAGTGTGCCACGTTTGACAGTCTCTTTATGGTATGGCCTGCTCCCCCCTCCGTCTGTGGTTAGTGTGTGAGTGCCTCTCTCTCTCTCTCTGTGTGTCTGACTGTATAGGGCAGGCCAGGCCAAGACTGCTTTCCCTTTTTCCTCTCTCTCTCTCTCTCTCTGGTGAGAGGCTGTGAATTGGACAGAGGAAGGGCCAGACAGCACAGGCATTTGCTGCCATTTGACCTTTTCACCCCCACCACACACACACACACACACACACACACACACACACACACACACACACACACACACACATTCTCTGCAGACTTTCCCATTATCATCGCCCAGTCCAACACACACTCTGCACCTTCTGCCCAGAGGCATATGACCTATTTTTTCTGTGTGTGTCTGTGTTTGCAGGTCTTGATTGTAGGACCTTTGTGTGTTTATACATTGCATCAATTGCATCTGTGTATTCTGCCACAAACCCTCTTGTTTGCGTGCACACTGACTGGAAATTGACTGACTTTTTTTTTTTTTTGGTTACAGATGAGCTTTGAGCTGCCACACAAGTCGGCACTTTGCTCTCCTTTCATGTGGATGTGTTTGAGTGGATCATTCCTTCATCTCTGTGTGTGTGTATACACACTTGTGTTTGAGTGTATCAGTGGACTTGTGTGTGTGTGTGTTGTAAAGTGTTACAGCATGTTTTTTAGTTTACTTAGCATTTCCTCTCCCCAGTGCTTGTTCACCCAGGAGCAATTTACATGATCAGGCAGCACAGGAGCCTTTTCTCTCTCTTTCCCTTTCTCTTTCTTTTTTCTTTTTCCCCTCCCCTCCCTCTGTCTCTTTCTTTCTCTCTCTCTCTTTCTGTTTCTCTCTGCCCGCTAATTTGGCAGGGCCAGCTATTCTGACCCCACTCTGATGAAATGTTAAGTGTAAACGCTGCCACTGCTGTCTGTGGCGAGCCCACATGTCACAGCTGGAGTTGGAGGACACTGGAGTATAGCTGTGGAATGAAAGGGGGTGAATGGGGAGAGGGAGAGGGAAATGTGGAGGGGGTGGGTAGGTAGGTGAGAGGGCGAGAGAGAGCTGTGAGGTCCAACACCTTGGGGTGTTGGGACTGGCTATTATTTTTGACAGATCTTTGTCGATAGGGCAGCCGGCCAAGTCTGTAGGGTTTTTTTTGTTGTTTTTTTTTTGTTTTCAGTTTTACCCTTCCAGTTTTCCCCCCTGTTTTTAATGTGATGCATGCGCAGGCAGTAAAAAAACTTTCATTGGGTGGTTGTGCTTGTTTAAGAGGGCGTCCACGCAGCAACGTTTATCTGTTAAAACGGAGAAGTTTCTATGCGTTTTGGCCTTGCGTCCACACGGCGCCAGCGTTTTGAGTGACCTAAAACTAAATTTTTTGAAAACGGGTTCCAGAGTGGAAAAATCTGAAAACGCAGCTGTTTCGTTGATGTGTGGACAAGCAAAATGCAGCTTTTTGAAAACGATGATGTCGCCAATGACCGTCACGTGACCAGAAGAGCAGTGAAGACCCTGGCACACAACAAGTGGTAAAAACAGCAATAGAGGACGACGGAGTTGTGTTTGTGCTCTACACACAAGCACTCTCTGGTGTTGGTGTGTCCAGTGGCTCTGGCTGTGTCTGTTTACAGCTCCACATATAGATGTGGAATATGTATTACATCGTTTTCACTCAGTGTTCTGTTGTCGTGAGGACGCTGATATTTTTTGCTCCGGCTTGTGTGTGTACACACAACCCGCCAAAAAAAAAATACAGGAACGTTGCCGTGTGGACGGCCTCTTAAGTCCCCCCCATTTTCTGTTGTTGACATGCGGCCCATGCTTTTGTCAGTCAGTAGTACCTCACCGTGTGTGTGTACGTGTTTGTGTGTGTGCATGTGCGTATGTTTAGTGTGTGTAAAAGTGGTCAGCCAAGCGGTGTGTGTGTGTGTATACATTTATATACCACTGGGACAGTGGAGCAGTGATAATCAAACACATGCTCCTTTTTAAGCTACCAGCCCCAAGGGTCACTCAGGGCCTTGTTCATGGCACTGCCTGACCCTTTTTCTGCAGTGTTTGCCCTGTGGGCTCTGACTTTCTGTTATTCTACCATCACCCCCACCACCACACACACACGCACAAACCTACCATCATACTCATTCCCATATACACACACACACACACACACACACACACACACACACACACACACACACACACACACACACCGAAGTATGAAGCTCAAACGGTAGCCTCTGGGTTTTGTTTTCATCCACCATCCTGACACAGCGATGGAGGAAGAGGAGGATGAGGAGGAGGCTTGGGCTCCCCTTGCCTGGCTGTTGACGTGCTCATTTAGCCGTGCTCTCATCCAAAGTGACTTTCACGCAGCGGGGACATGGCTGTGTGTTCTCAGAGCCTGCTCTGCCCACAGGGATGAGCCTGTGACCTTGGCATTGCACCACTGTCCCCCTCTTCCTCTCCCTGACCACTACCACCGCTACCACCAGATAAGAGAGCAGGTGAGGACACTTGGCTCAATCAGCTAATGTTGGTTTTAATATATGTTCGTCCTCCCTAAGTGTTTGATTTAATTGAACACGGCAAGGTTTGGACGTAAGCCTGGCTGCAGATTGCTACCATTTTCTGTCTAGCTGCTGTGTGTGTGTGTCTGTCTCTGTCTATGTCTGTGTGTGTGTGTGAGAGTGCATTTGTGTCCCTTTAGTCACTCTAGGTAAAAGTAACCTCTGCGTACCACACCACTGCTCAGTCCCCCCTCCCTTAAGAAAAGCACAATCACTGGTCTGGTCTGTTCTGTTCTGCCAGGAATCTGCTGATCTTTTTGATAAGACTGGTGGTTCTCATGTCACTCAGCTCTCTTTCTCTTTTGCTCTCTCTCACACACACACACACACAGAGGAAAAGTGCATTTAAGGGAAGTGGAGAGAGTCGGGATGTCCACAGTTGGACAGAAAATAGCCCCGGCTGTCTGCCCCTGTCCGAGAGGAGGGAACGGACTTCCACAGGATGTAGCGGAGCGGCGAAGCTAAATCAGGAGACTTGTTGACTCTTTGCCCCAGAATGAAGGAAATGAGCCTGGAAAAGCGGCGGCGGTCGTGGCGGCTCCGTATGTCCGAGCTGGGACTGGGGCTCCCATGGGACTCGTGGTAGTAGAGTACTCTCACCTGCTCGAGCTCAGTCTCTCTCTCTCTCTCTCTCACTCACACACACACACACACACACACACACATTCACTCATTCCCTTTCAGCGCTGAACGCTGGCTAATTTAATGAAGTCTGACACGAGTGCTGACACATTAAGCACACTTGAGTGTTCGCTCTCGGATAGATATATTAGGTGCCGTGCTTTCTGTGACAGAGACTAGCGTGGGAACCACTTTCTTGTTTTTATTTCAATGCGCTGATGCTGACCAGCGGGCAAGCCAACCTCCGCCAACCTGACTGAACTGCAGACGCAAGTAAGGGGCACTGTGTGCATGAGGGTTGATGGTTCCCAGTGCTAGGCTAGGTGCTAGCCAAGAGCATCAGTCTTTGGGCTTCAATCCTCTCTGCTAATGGCAGCCTTTTTTCTTTTTCTTTTTCTTTTTCTTCATCAAAACCCTTTTTTTCCTGGCTGGATTTCCTGGCCCGTTTCCATTGCTCCCCCCCCCCCCCCCCCAGATGTTTTGAGGCATTAGCATAATGCTACACGCCAACCTTCGCTTTGAAGGTAAGAGCGTGCGGCCAAATGCATCCTCGCTTCCTGACAGGAGTGGTTGTTTTGGCCTTCACGGTCCTGTCAGTCACACCCCCTAAGGCAGTCTCTTTCTCTCTCTCTCTCTCTCTCTCTCTCTCTCTCTCTCTCTCTCTCACGCTCTCTCTCACCTCGTACTGATCCTCTCTAGAAGGCAGAGGGCATGTCCTGTGTGTGTGCATGTGTGGTGTTTCCCTAGCTCTGCTTTGACAGAATGCTTCCTATGCAGGCTGTAGAGTTGGGTGTGCTTAGCACTCCTGCATTCTGCCTCTGTCTCACGCATGCATGCACGCACGCACGCACGCATGCATGCAGACACACCTTTTGTTTGGCGTGCTTAGCTGTGCCTCCTGCATACTGCCTCTGTCTCTTACACACACACACCTTTTGTTGGGCGTGCTTAGCTGTGCCTCCTGCATACTGCCTCTGTCTCTTACACACACACACACCTTTTGTTGGGCGTGCTTAGCTGTGCCTCCTGCATACTGCCTCTGTCTCTTACACACACACACACCTTTTGTTGGGCGTGCTTAGCTGTGCCTCCTGCATACTGCCTCTGTCTCTTACACACACACACACTTTTTGTTGGGCGTGCTTAGCTGTGCCTCCTGCATTCCTCATGGATGACCTTGCCTGCATATCCTCTGACAGGCAACCGCAAGTGAGGAGACCAGCATCAGGTAGACTGGGATGGGTAGTTTCTGTCTCCGAATCTGCTAGGTAATTTCAGGGGCACATTCCCAGTGCCTACAGGGGAGCTGCCCTGAATGCTGTCTAGACTGTCATTCAGCTTAATGGTTTAGTTGAGGACCCTACAAGGAGCATCAGGAAAAAAAAAACAAAAAGGGGGAAAAAAAGAAATAAAAAAAAGGAAAAAAAATTGCCTGCAGTTTCTGCGGTGTCCATTTCCATAGTAACGCTCAGGCCATGTTAAACCTGTTTTCTGAGTAATCACAATGGAGATGCCTGTGTCCTCTCACAACAAAGCAGGTTGCAGGCGCTGTCTTGCTTAGCCTCCTTGCCCCGCCGTCTTTTCTGTCGACACAGAGGCACCAACGAGGGAGGTTGACTTTTTTTGCTCCGTCTAGTGTTGTCCCAAAACTGCTCAACCATCAGAGCACTGTTCTTATGGGAGATTTCTCTGGAACCAGCTCTCTCACTACTTTCTGTTTGGCCAACAGTCACCCACACAGAAGTGCATGCATGCGTGTGTGTGGGGTTGGTGGTTTCTGTGTGATGGCGTCCCGCATGTGGTCTCCAAGCCTCCTGTACTTACGTAAGCACACCTGAGCTGGAATCTAAGCAGGAACAAACAGACGAGATATTTTGCAGCAGTGAAACTGTGGAGGACTGGCCGTGTAGCCTGAGCAGGGCCTAACAGGGCCGGGGCGGGGGCTGTTTAGAGCAGTGGGGAGGGTAGCCCTGTGTTGTGGCCAGGGGCTCCCATGCACATCCAGACTTCCTCTGCTCCGCGTGTTTAGTCTGACCCTTCCAGATGACTTAATACACACACACACACACACACAGACACAGACAGACATGCTCACACACACACAGAACGCTGCACAGGTAGACAAGCACGTGTCCATTTATCACTCACATGGCTGTAAATCTGCTTTGAGTCTCTGTCTCTGTTTCTTACACACGCACACACACACGCACACACACCCTTTTCCACTGAACAGAAGGCAGTTGTTTCTGAGCTCAGTCCCTTGCACATATCTCTCCCGGGGTCTCCTGGCTGACCATGTGGCCTCGTCACCAGTTAACCAATCACACGCCTCTAACCAGACCCTGTCACGACCACCGTTGCCAGTGCTCTCCACACACACACCTCCTCCCCCCTCGAAGGGTTAATAAGTAGCTCCTGCCCAGTTCACCGAACTGCTGAGCACCAGCCATAAACATGCCACCTTCACCCCAACCTAGCCTACCACTCAGCACTCACTCGCCAGGTGGGACGTTGTTGTAAAATTGCCACATGTCTGAGAAGCGTGGAGGCCAGGCCAAGCTAACTCCAGAGGCCTGCAGGGTTGGGGTGGGAGAGGAGACAGAGTGGAGTGGGGGAGTAGGAGGTGCCCCGCTGTTCTGTTTGACGTCTGCCGTGTCCCCTGAGGTATGGAACATGCAGCCCCCCCCAGCTGAACACATGATCCATATGTATGGAGACAAGAGTGCTCTGTGTTTCAGCCGCTGGGCCATAGAGAAATGTTAGTGTCTCTCTCTCTCTCTCTCACACACACACACACACACACACACACACAGTCCCACAATCGAATTCCCTACCGTTAGCCCCCACATGGTTGACTTGTTATCAAATAATTTGTTACCTGTGGTTGGCGGAGTTTCTACTAAAGTGTTTCTTAAATCACTTTCTGTGATTTACTGCTTCGCCACTGGTCACAGAGACGTGGTGAGACTATAGACAAGGTGTTATGGTATTATCTCACCTAGAGGTAGCAGGTGTCACCTGTTTGCAAGATAAACGTGCTCAAGCAGACACACACACACACGTATACAGAGTCAATCAGCTGTGAGAGATGCAAATAACCCATCCTGTTGACACTGCAGCCAGTGTTGTTTTGTACTTTGGGCAAACACGTGCGAGCAGCCCTGGCAGTTTGGGCACCTCCACGCCTGGTTAATTATTCCCACACTCGCCCTGATGTCCCGCCGTGCCTCCTGCCCACCATGCCAAAAGCCAGCTCTCCCGCCACCAGAGTGAAAGTGATTTATTTGCGCGGAGCGGATTTAAACAGGAATAATGTCTGACTTTTGCTCCTTTTTTGGCCCATTTGTGTGTGTGTGTGTGTGTGTGTGTGTGTGTGTGTGTGTGTGTGTGTGTGTGTGTGTGTGTGTGTGTGTGTGTGTGTGTGTGTGTGTGTGTGTGTGTGTGTGTGTGTGTGTCTGGTCTGTCGCTTAGTGAAGTTCCAGCTTTCTATTCTCCCTCTCTAGCTCTCCTTTATCTGACCGTCTGGATGGAAAAGTTGGTTTTGTTTTTCTTCCTTCAGACATAGACAACTGTGATGTTGAACAATCACTCAGTAGCTGTGTGCTGAGTCATTCACACAGGGTACATGGCCTGACCTCGGACAGAAACGGAAAGAAACCGTGTGTGTGTGTGTGTGTGAGAGAGAGAGTGTGAGTAAAAAGAGAGAGAGAAAAGGAGGATTGTGTGTAGAGAGGTGGGAGTTGCATATGAAAATGGGAGGCTGCCATTAAAAATTCTGTCTAGACAACAAGCAATCTCTGAATCTTTCATTATTACTACCGAGCTCAAGCCAAAGGGGCTTTTAGACTAGAAAGCAAAAGAGAGGGGGAGAGAGCAGCCTTATGACAGATTTTCCCCCTGTACTTCCCTCTCTGTGGCACCCTTACGCTGTCTGCTATCTCTCTCTGTGTGTGTGTGTGTGAGTGTGTGTGAAGCCGTTATTTGGGTTCAGTTGTGTGTTTCTGTGTGTGTGTGTGTGTGTGTGTGTGTGTGTAAGAACTGTTGTTTAGGTACAGGTTTGTGTGTTTGAGGTGTGGGGAGCGTTCCCGTGGCAACCACTGCTACCCATCTCATGCACTCGGTTGCCTGTCGACATTGATTAACCAGATGGGCTGCAGCGTCACCAAGCTTATTCCGTCATGGCCTTTAGGGCGAATTTGTTCCAGGTTCATCCCATGTTGAGGTGTGTGCTGCTGATATCGGATGTCTTTGGCCCATGAGGGATGAACATCCATGGGTGGTGTGTTTGCATGAAAACTACCAATGTCCACCAAGTTGCTCCAAGACTTCAAGTCTTGGGGTTCTGGGGAAAAGGATGGAGGTGAAAATTCAGGATGAGTTTTTTGAAGGCTGATGTGTAACCTTATTGTTGGGAGAATGCTTGCAAACCAGAGGCAGGTATTGAGTTGCCTTTGCTTATTCCACGCTTAACTTTTCACACGCAACCCGGAACCCACTCCACACATTGAGACACACACACAAATACAAATGCATGCACGTACACAAAAACCACACACACACACACACACACACACACACACACAAAAACAAAACAAATACGCAGCACACCCACGCACATCCCCAGACGCGTAAACACAGACGCACACCCTCATGTTTGAGGTCTGTTTGCTTTACTGAACAGGGGCTTGTTTTTCAGCTCAGCAGCACCACTGCTTTGGCTCTGTGACATTGGAGCTACTCCTGGGTCAGCTACAACAGACAGCACCACCACACATGGAGAACCATTGCACAAGTGTGGTTGATGTAGGATTAGCGTCGTAGGACTGGGGCTGAGGAAGCATCGCCTCCGTTTCTGTCTCTCCTCACTGCTTCTGGTCACTGTGTGTATTATTGTTCTTTCTTTCCCTGGGGGTTCTCTGACAGTTCCCCAAGGCCACACCGTCCCGTGGAAGTTGTCGGTCGTACTACATCGTGTGCACGAAACGAAGAAACCAGGTGTGCAATGTGACAATGTGACTAGTGAAATAGTCACTAGAGCAGTTTTTTTTTTGTCTTACCCTGGAAGAACACACACACACATTGCGCAGTGTAAATTGCAGCAGTTGAGTCATCCAGAGTGCAGCAAACGAGCGAGTAGGCCCTTGCGAGTGCAAATGTGTGCTCATGCCTTCGGGCCATCTGGAATGGGCAAGTTACAGTGAGACTAGAGAACCAAGGGGGCGAGGCCTCTACCAGGTCTGTTTTGGAAAGGTGCGTGCCTGAGGTTTGCACATGTGCAGGTCTGCTAGAAAGTCAGCTGGTAGCGGTGGCATAGACCAGGAAACTGTGACCTTTCGTGACCTCCGCTTCAGCCCCAACCACATTTTCCACTGCACACACAGACACACAGACCTCCCTCTGCCGGTGCTCCGGATCTGGCTCAGACGAAAGGCAGACAGCGGCGCCACCACCATCGCCTGAACTCGGTCGTATGTCTCCCTCTGTTTCGTGCACATCTCACTTCCTGTCTGTCTCAGCTCCCTGCTTTGCCACCACTGCAGAGCGGTGCACCATCACTCTGTGTGCCAACTCGAGCTTCTCTCTCTCTCTCTCTCTCTCTCTCTCTCCTCTGTGCTGGTCTCTGCATCTCTCTTGCTTGCAATGTATGTTCTCTCTGTCCTTCTCTCTTTCTTTCTCTCTCGGCTTCCCTTTGTCTCTCTGACCTCAGTGCCACTGCTGACAGTCAGAGACAGATGGAAGGAGATCCCCCCCCCCCCCCATTCTAGCCCTTCTTTCCTCCTCTCTCTCAGCCCCAGTTGCTGTTGTGAGTCAGAGCCCAGTGACGAGCCCACCGAGGACTCCTCCGTTTCTCCATTACCGTGGCAACTTGACCACTCGTGGAGGAAACGCCACAGCGTTAGGGCCATGGAACAGTCGAGGCTATTTCTGCAGCCGACAATTCCATGGCCTGGCTCTCTCTCTCTCTCCCTCTCTCTCGGCTTCTCTCTCTTCTTTCTTTCTCTGTCTCCACTTCTTCCTCTGCCAGGATGTTCCAAAGCCCCCACAGCCCAAACTGAGAGGCCTGAGATACCCATCACCCACTGCTGACTAAACACTTCCCCATGGATGCCTCTCCCATACATGGATACACACTAAACTACACTATATGCACAGTCACACACACACACTTACTCTAATACTCTCTCTCTCACACACACACACACACATACTGAAAACATATCAGAGCCCTGGTCCTGCTGCCTGTTTCTCTACCCCTGTGGTGTGTCATTGCTTTTGGAGGTGTTTGGCTAAGAGAGCCTGAGGCTCCTTTCTCCCTCTCCCCCTCTCCCCAAGTGCTTTTGTTTCGCGGTCTGACAGCACACCGCAGGAGTTTGTTGCTCTTCATGTGCCGCGGCCACACCAGCTTCCTTAGCCATCACTCTGTCTTCACCTCTACCTCTCCATCTTCTCCCTCTCTCTCTCTCCATCTTCTCCCTCTCTCTCTCTCCATCTTCTCCCTCTCTCTCTCTCCATCTTCTCCCTCCCTCTCTCTCCATCTTTTCTGTCCTTCTCTCTCCATCTTCTCCCTCTCTCTCCATCTTCTCCCTCCCTCTCTCTCCATCTTTTCTGTCCTTCTCTGCTTCTCATATTCACACTCATTCATTTGCATGTTCTCTCTGTGTCTGCAGCATTTTTTTTTCCTCCCTCTCTCTTCTGCTCCCACCCTTCTCAACTTTCTTTTCTCTCTCTCTTTTACTTTTGTCTCTCTCTCTCTCTCATTTTCCCTTCCCCTCTCTCGCTCTCTGGCTCTGCAGGTTCCCTCCCTCACTGTGCAGTGTTCTCTCCATGGTCTATGTGTGTGTGTGAGGGAGAGCTGTGGAAATAAGAGGCCTGCATGCTGCATGCCTGCCTTTGTCCCGACTGTGCCAGTTTTGGTGTTGCCCATCCCCTCCCCCAAACACACAAACACACACACAGACACACAGCGACGGCATTCAGTGCCCATGGAGAGACGGAAGCAGCCTGTGTCCCAGCTAGGCGCTGTCCTCTTGCCAAGAGAATATCCGCTCTCCCAAGTAGTCTGGGCTTCTGAGCCGTCTCTGTCTCTGATGTGCTGTCTCTGTTTCAGTTGAGCTGTCTGTCTCTGTCTCTGTTGAGCTGTCTCTGTCTCTGTTCACAGACTAGGCTTTTGAAGGGCCTGGCCATACTGCTTGTTTGGTTGGAAACTGTCTGTGTGGTTCTCTGTTGTGTAGTATGCTGTCTGTGTGTGTGGGGTTCTCTGTTGTATAGTGTGCATTGAGGGACCTCTCTGGGGCTTTGCCGATGGTGTTCCAGGGTGTGCAAGAGAAGCTATAGGAATGGTTGTAGATTCACACATGATTTAAGGAGATTGTTTAACGAGTTCCAAGGTGGAAGCACTTTCAGAATTCAGCAACAGGCTAGCCTTGTGTCAGTGGAAGAGAGTGCATGCAAATGGAAACAAAAATAAGCAAATTCTTTTAAGACTTCCTGACAGACCATCCTCAGAACCCCCCCCCTTCCCCCAATGTCATTGATGATTGTACTAGCTCTGAGAGGCCATTGGCTAAGGCTGATGCTGGTGCCAGTGGAGTCTAAGCTTGTCAGCAGGGCCACTGCAGATGTCCTCAGAGGATTTGGTACTGCAAAAAAAGATGTCTTGACTTGCAACATCATTTATACACACTGGATGAAAGTTTTCATGTGCAGTGTAAAGTTTGTGAAGAAATGGGCCAATGAACGTCTAATGCCTCCACCCCCCACCCCATGAGGAT